>CAIGRF010004268.1:10431-29670 GCA_903798235.1 Fraxinus ornus | reverse complement strand
TCAAAACATTGATCATAATAGCATGTAAAATTCATAGGGAATCCGAGCATAAAATTAATTGCAATATAACATCATTTAGAAAGCTAATTTTACACTCACTCGATTGAGATGTTGGAAAAAAAAAATTTCAGCAAACTCAATATATAATAAAATCGATAGATATCATTGAGTATGAGCAAGAAGCCAATGAGGGAATACCAGGGAATTTTATTTAACTTTTTCCTCAGTACAAAATGCCTAAGTTTTTGTAACAATCAATTAAACTCCGACTTGCTTCCAGGTTTTAGAATCAGCCCTGCAATGAAACAAAGTATAATAAGTCAGAGGCGAACTTCAGAGGAGGATCTATTAAATTCTATAATTCTTCAAAAAATTAATAATAACTATCTTGCCGAAATGAGCTATCAACAATAAAACTGAATAATGCAATAGTTACAGTATTGATTCAATTTCAATTGTGTAAGTAGGAAGAGATAAGATGTAATCAGACTTTGGTAACGTATCCCCAAAATAAGATTTCACAGCTATGATTGCATCTTTCCTCATTGAACAGCCTTTCTAGCTAAATTTTATCTTCTTCTAACAATAAAGATAAACTCACTCCCTCAATCCCATATAGAGTAGGGATTCTAATAGAAAATTGCTGAATTCCTCCTTCATGCTAGAAAAACTTACTATATATAGTTATGTTATACTATGTGCTAAGAGACTTGCCAAAATAAGCATTAACTAAACTTGGATAGCTAGAACTCCATTACTCCAAGCAATAAAGCCTAACTTCCTTGAAAAGTCCTTTAATTTGATATGCTCATTTTGCACAAATAATCTAACAGGAACTATATCACTCTTTTGGTTTTCATTCTAATCAAATTACTCACGCCACAGAACCCTATTCAGCGAAATTAGAGCGAACTAAACAGATTTGTGATTAGTTTAATACACAGTTGAAATTAACTCTGCAATCAAACTCCAACTTTCTTGAACCAGGCAAAATAGATACTATGTCAAATCGAGGCTTCTTCACAAACAGTATAATTATAATAATAATTTCTGGATACGTATGCACGTACCGATTGAGAGCATGAACTTACCTCTATTTTTTGAGGTTCTAAATGATCGTACGGCGCTGGTTAGTGAATTAGGTACAATGCTTTTTCTCTGCTATTCAAACCAAGGTCGAGCTAGAGGGTCGTGTGTCGGGCACACGCTGAGGTTAATGCTTGGCCCCAAAGAAGAAGCGCAGCGCGGAGAGGAGAAGAAGAAGAAGAAGGCACGAATGAGTGGTGCTCGGCTATCCTTTCCCTCGATCAATAGATATGGCTTTCTTTTTTTGTAGATTTTTTTCGTCCCACATGGAATAGTGCAAGCACGGAGAGTTACTCCGCATAATGCGGAGCTGCTCCGAATTTTGCGGAGTGTGGTGTCCGGACACCAGTGTCTGGTGTGCGCACACCAGGCACTGGTGTCTCCACAAAAATGCGGAGTAACTCCGCATTATGCAGAGTTAAAAAAAATTCTCCACATAATGCGGAGCGTGGTGTCCGCATACCAGCGCTTGGTGTCCGCTGGTGTCTCCGCATTATGTGGAGTTACTCCGCATAATGCGAGGACACCAGCGCCTGGTGTGCGGATAATGAGCACACTCCGCATCTGAAAAGCTCACGCAGTAAGTTCCAGACCACCCCCATGGAAGCCGGTGCTGCAAAAGATTCCGACAAGCTTTCCAGCAAGTGTCTGGCTAGTCTATATCTCTTGTGTGGCGTCAAAGAAGGTCTTCAATTGTACCGCCATTACCCCAAAAATGAGATAGGAAACCAAAGATAAAGCCATCAGCCTCCACTAATTGCTCAGGCCTTATCTCAGGCACATCATCAGGTTTTTCAGAAGCCTTCATCTTCTCTAAAACCTGCTCAGCCAGTATCACGACAACCTTCCAAAGTTTAGCTTCTACACCTGGAACATAATTAGATCCTCTTTGTATCTCTCTTGCCATGATCTCCACATGTCCATACAAGGAGTAATACCTGCAATATAAATTAAACTTGAAATTGAAAAATTATAATCCAGGTGTTGAGAAAATATGCATATGAACACATATTTGTCTACTGGACTTACACTATGTAGACCTTAGTGATAGTCATAAGAATAGAACACCAACCGATCAAAATCTCACAGCCAAAGAATGGAGGAACTAATTTGTGGTGAAACAAACAAGAAGATGAAGAGAAGTGCAGACGCTCCGCATAATGCGGAGTTCTGCGGAGCACCAACTCCGCATTATGCGGAGCTCAAGCTTCGCAGAACTCCGCATTATGCGGAGCTCAAGCTTCGCATAATGCAGAGCTACTCCACATCATGCTCTGCTCCAAGTCAAATATTATTTTATTGTAATTTCATTTTCACTAATCAATAACATTTTCATTCATTTTTCTACCTACTCTCTTATCAAAATGAACGATAATTGCAAATCGAAGTAATGAATGACAATATAATTAACAAATGAAGAAGCAAGGAGAAACAAATAAGAACATAATTTACGAATAAAGAAGCAAAAAAAAAAAAAGTCACCGTTGAATTCTCACCCAAACAAGAAGCAGATCTTCAAAAGTAACCACAGTAGAACAATATTGAATTCCACATAAACACATGACAAATCGTCTAGATTTTATATAATATATTTGTAGACTATGGAAACACGATGAGAGTAAAAAACTTTGGAATACCGAAAGTAAATATGACGGTTTGTGTATCTGATTTTGAATAAGTTAATAATTTTAATTGTATTACCTCCTTCACATAAGATATTTATAAAAAGATATTTAAAATATCAACTGGAATTGAAATACCAATTAGTCAACAAATAATGGTAATTCACTGTTGCAAAACCGGTTTAAAACATGGCAAGTGTGAAAACTCATGTGACAAAAATGAATAGTGAATTGAAGGATGACTCTTTTAATAGAGGAGTGAATTATCAAATTATGATTTAATTTTCACAAATAACCATTGAAGTTTGTGCAAAATCTCAAATTGGTTCGTACGGAGTTACTTATCACTAAAGTTAATTAGTGGTTAAAGTTTAACAATTCGATTACAACTAGGGTGAAACTTCAGTGTCCCAATTGAAATTGGGGTATAAAGTTTAAAGACATCTAGCATAATAAATTTGTACAGAGGGACGGACATGTAGACACTCTAAGGTCCCGTTCGATAATGATTAAAATCCAATTAAAATTGAAAATATGGTCGTTATTGGGTCCCACTCGTTTAATAAAAGTCAATAATAACGGTTAGTTTTTCAATTTTAATCCTTATCGAACAGGCCCAATAAATCCAAATGGAATGACCCAATTTTCTTTTAAATAAAAGATTAATGACTTTATTGCTTCAAATTGAAATTTAGTGACGTGATTGCAACGATCTTTCTTACATGAAGTTTCAGGCTTAGGCATGGATTCCTCTTTTCTTTTGTTGCGGATGATCGCCTAGCCTAGGTGGATGACTCTATAAAGGGCTAAGAGGACTAAGGTGAAACTACATGACCTCCAGTGTAATTAACCCAATAAAATAGTGAGAAATGGACACATGAAAATTGTCCTAGAGGGATACTACTACTATTTTCTATTTAAATTAAGGCGGTTTCAACCAAATTATTGTAGAATTGGAATGAAAAATTAAATTTAAATATCTTGAATAACAATTATCGAAAAATGAAATAATAATATAGATGAAACCTGGCTATAAGAAAAAAGAAAAAAATCTCTCCGGTCAAGGGACTCACAGTTTCTAGGTTTCTTCTCTCATTTATCCTTAATCCCCTCATCCCACCAGCCAAACCCCCAAAAATCTGAAAACCCTAGTATATTGCAAAATTTTAATATATTCAGGAGTTCAATTAGAATCCAGCATATTCTACTGTCAATCCGTTAATATTTTGAATTAGAATGGCGTCTTCGCCGGCGAATTTGTGGGTGTTGCTGGGGCTAGGGCTGGCGGGAATACTCATAATGACTAACAAGCTGAGGAGGGTCGTGAAAGCTGATTTTGGGGCGTTTATTGAGCGGCTGCAGCTACTGCCGCCGCCTCAGCCCGCCCCTCCCAAAGCCCCCCATCCTCTTACAGGCCTCTCCTTCGCTGTGTCTGATGTGTAAGCACTTTCATTTTTCTTTCCCTGTCTCTTGTTTAAAAATTCTCAATTTTTTAGCAAAATTGTTGTAGTTGTACTGTAGTAGATCAACTAAATGGAAATTTCTTTTGAAGAAAATAACTACCTACGGTGTACTTTTTGGGGTTTATTTTGGTTGAATGATTTTTTATTGGAGTAGCCTATGTTTGGAATTGTTGCTTTTATCTATCTGGTGTCTGTTTTATAACTGAGAATTCATTAAAAATAAGAGAGACTCTGTGTGAAAAATATAATCTCAAAGGACTCATGGTGGAGTGTTGGTGCCAATTTGACTTTTGTAGGTATCAAGTGTCCCCTTTTTATTCATCAAACTGGTTAGTTACTTGGACGTCAGTCATTGTGTTCTTTTCTTTTCTTTGTCCAACGGAGTTAAGGTTAATTGAATGAATTGAAGTTACTTTAAAGAGAATTTTTGTATTTCATTCTTCAAATCCTAATAGTCCTAAGTATAAGGAGATTGTTGCGAAGAGCTACCCAAGATGGCTAGAACAGCAACTGAGGAACTGCCAATAAAGATTGTGAATTTCGATGATCTGAAAGCTAACACGTGATTTTTCTTATTGCTTCAACAATTATTTTGATGAAAAATTTGTGTGTGAAAAAGAGGAGGTTTTTATTCATGTATAGAAAAGAAAAGAACTTGTCTTGTGCAAATTAATTAGTTACTGACCTCCATTTTTCGGTATTTACAGAGATGAATTAGGTTGTCGGAATGTATGGGGGTAATGACCCGAGTAAATATCTTCTATAATTTCATTAGTCAGGAGTAATTCATTATGTGGGACAGAAAAAACCTTTTGGGTGTATAACAACTTTTTCAGAATTTGGTAATGACTGCTGTTTTGAATAACAAATGTTTTCTTGAAGAAATAGTTATGATATTGTACTAGAGATTTACTTCTAAGAGTTTTTCTTTTTTTTAAGTATGCTTACTTCCTCAGATGTACAAACATAATGCTTGCTTTATGCTTGATGGTTTGACATTTTGTGTAGGATCCTTATTCACCTTCTTTCCTCTCTCTTTTACAATCACATTTTACTTATTCTTATAGTCAACATCTAAGTGCACATATTCATTAGTCATTTTTATTATATGAGACTTCATATGTTGAAATCATTAAATTTTACAAATCTTGATTGCCAGATTAGATATTGAAGGATATCTGACTAGCTTTGGCAATCCAGACTGGTCAAGGACTCATGAGGCTGCTTCTCGTACATCTCCCGTGGTTGCTGCCCTTATTGATGGAGGTGCCGCATGTGTCGGAAAAACTGTCGTGGATGACATGGCATTAGGGTATGTACCTTATCCTCACTCTTTCTAAGAATTTATCAAATCTAAGGTCTTAAACTTTTAACCTACTTACTGTTGATATTGGTTTGTTATCCAAACATTCAACTATCTCCATTTGCATCCTTACCATATTAGTTAATTCTTATTGTTCAGTAGTTTGCTAATCTTGTTTATTTCTGGTTTTTTTCTCTGAGTCTAGTATTAGTGGAGAAAATAAGCATTACGGAACACCTACTAATCCTGCCTCACCAGCACGAGTGCCCGGAGGAGCCTCTAGTGGTGCTGCTGTAGCAGTGGCTGCTAACATCGTTGATTTTTCATTAGGTGAGCTTCCACTGTACTTTCTTGTTTCTTCCCCATCATTTTACCAATTGATCTACATTGACTACTAGCATGGGATAAGGCTTTGTTGACTTGTATTTACAGCTACTACTTATGGATAAAAGTCTTTTAAATCAGTTTTTGAGTGGATAATGCGCTATTTAACATTAAACATCTTTCCTCTAACGAGTATAACCTCTCCACGTGCTTTATAACAAAAGAGTAACAACATGTTGGAGATAGATATCAGATTAATGTTTATCATATTGTGAAGTTATGTTGGATGTAATTACGTTCAAGTTTTCTTTATTTCATTTCCCTATTTCATTACAAGGTCATCGCTGACTAGGCGTATCTCTAGCTTATCCTCCAATTTAAGGTAATCTTCTATTCAAATGATCCACGACAAAGTTGTCGACATTGATTTCATAAGTGTTCTTAGAAGCTGGTTTCCTTAAATTTTAGTAGTGGATTCATCAAAATAGTAGTCATGGAATTTAGCAGGGGCGGACCCAGCACCTGGCTAACTTCTGCGGCCGCTCGTGCTGAGTTTGCCAGGAGCTTCTTTCAGGTAAGAGTCGACCGCCGTCCGCCGGGAAGAAGAGGAAAGAAAGGAAGAAGACAATGATTTTTTATTTTTTATTTTACTTGTTTCACATTTGGGCTTTTTTTTTTTTTTAAAAAAAAAATAAGGCCCATCCCAATCCCAGAATCCCTAAATCGAAACGAGGAGTGAGAGAATTCTTGGCCATTTGCCTTCAGTTTGGGATCGTAGGGGAGAGCAAACGAATCGATAGGTATATAGAGAGATGGGTTGCTCGTTCTCGGGACTGAATGCCCTTTACAACGCCGGTGGAGGGGATGTTTGGATCAATGAAAATCGGTTCAGGACCTTGAGACAACTGGGAGAGGGTGGATTTGCATATGTTTTCCTTGTCAAGGAGGTTATATCTGATCCATTCAACCCTGGAATTTCTAAGAAAATCAAGGACTCTTCTCATCATCTCATGTCTCTGGGTTTTTTTTTTCTTTTTCCATTTCTGCTGGAATTTCGAGGGTTTAATTCTATGTTTACAAGAGAATTTTTTAATTGGTGATTTTAGGGAGTACTTATTTTTATGGGATCTTTTGGTTTTGATGTGGGATCTGTGAATTATTTATTTATTCGTTTATGATCATGGGTGGTTGTTTTGGCTTTGATCGAATCTTGTGCAGAAGGGGTCTTACATGAACATTAATGTAAATTGGAAATATCCCCAAATTTGCCCGTTTTCGCTGCTGATCTGGAAATTAAAGTGGCTTTCGCTACTGATTTTCTAACTTTGAAAAAGTTATATATGCAAATGGTATTTTTTCAGCGGAAAATTATGTATGATTGTGAATTTGGTTGGTGCATCATGTAAGCGTGTAGATGTTGAACGGTCATCGGTTTCCGCCTGTGCTAAAGTATAAGGCTGGATTCGCCCCTGGAATTTAGCTCCATATGAATATCACTTCGAACAACCACCTACCAAAGTCTTGAAGCTTGAGAGAGGGTGGAACTGATATATTTATCTTTTCATTTTGCCTGCAAAATTTTTGCGGAAGGACTAACTATGTATAAACATCATTACAAGTTGGCAATAACTTCGGAACTCTAAAATCGTTAAGGACGCTAATCATTTTTAGAGCAGTGGATAAACGTTTTGACTTTCCCATGTACAAATAAATTGAGATTGAAGAAATGAGAACTTTCAAAGACAAAGGGCAAATGGTGGCACTTTCTACTTTTGGAAATGCAAGGCAAATGAGCCGAGGAGGGGTTGTCAAATACCTCTGGTGTATGACGTTTTTTAGATAATGAAATATGCATGTGCATAAAAGCAAATGAAATTTTAGAAATGCCATGAATTATAGAACATCAGAGTGGGTTCACTGATAACACAATGAACAGTCAGTAAGAAAATGAAAAAATCACAATAGTCTATATTTTGGAAGCAAGATATAGACAGCTGGCTTTATATCTAGCATTAAAATCACTGAAGGTATTGCAAATTCGATTTAAGATAGAAATGATGATAGCAAGCAAAGTGTTTAAGATATGAACACGAGATATTCCTTTTCAGATATTTTGTTTTATTTTTCTTTCTTGAGATTAAGTTCCTTTCTTCAGCCCTTTAACCTTGTCATTCAATGCATGTGCTGTATGGGAAAAATTCTTCACCCCTCTCTCACAGCATCTTCTACCCTTCCTTGCCTCTCTAAAAAATGCTTTTACTTAAAATTATTTTCAACATTGCTTCACATATTACTTGTTAATTGGTGATGATGCTTTTTGGGTATTGTTTCCTCTCTGCCACTCACATGTTGCTCTCTGGAGACATTTCTTACAATCAAGCATTATCATTTAAGGTAGGTTGTTCAATGGGAATTATTGTGTGGATTCTGTATTAGATGCTATGAACATTAAGTAGTGTCCCTTGTGCCCTTATCTTACATCATATATATATATATACACACACTTGTGGTCAGCTGTTGTCATCTTCTGCTGGTATGCAGATAGAGAGCACCTGCAATTTATCTGTGCTTTACAGCAAGGACACTAGAGGAGATGCCTTCTTATCCTCGGATTTTTTAAAATTATACTTACATCACAAATTCGATAAAAATGTGAAATAAATGGAGGGGAAGAATAATTATTAATGGCATTTCATTGCTATTCTTTGAATATGACAGTTTATCATTTTTTTTCATTCCACTTCATCCTGTCCTAAATATTCTTATATACACTGGGACTGATATTGACATCTAGGGCCAATTTGTTTTAGGTTCTTTTAATGTTTGTGTAATACAAGAAGGCATATTTCATTATTTTGATGCACACTTCTTTACTTCAATAATTGCATATAAAGGAATTTTACCTGGTGATATAAGCTACCTTGTAAATGATTGTTACTAGTAAGTAGTACAAGGATTTCAAGGCTGTCTTGAATTTTCTGTAGTCTGTTTTTTTCTTTTAAGAAAATGGCTCGGAGAAGTTTTTTATGTTAGTTTGGATAAAACTGAAAATACAATTAAAATATTTTTACTTAAGTGTGAAGGTAGATTCTGTTATTTAATGTTGGAGATTTTCCAAATTGGTTGCATTTTGCATAGATATATTACAGAGAAGCAAAATTTTGGCAGCTTAGATTGGTCTTCTATAAGATTTCCTTCTTAATCTTTTACTAATTCGACCCCATTTAATGGAAACTCAATTGTATACTTCTAAGTCACACTGTCCAGATCCATTTTTATTGTAACCTGTAAAAAATTCATCATATAAGTATCTACTTTATTTATCTTATTTTTGTAATAATTAGCATGACAAATGAATATTAATATTTTTTAATCGTTGCTTTGCTATCTAGTTAATTACTGTGAATAAAACATGACCAATGAACTTCTTATCGAATCTTGTAAGATGAATTATAACAAGTTCTATAGTACCTCAAACATCTTGCTAGTTTACAAGTTCTTGCATGGTGGTCAGGATAATCTTCAACACAACTGGGAAATTTGTGATTTTTGTGCTATATCCATGGGACTTTTTATGCATTGTGGACTTAAAAATTGCTGGTACTTATTTTTAGATTAGTGAGGTGTGATAATATTTATTTTATTACTGAAGGTAACTGTTAAATTACAGGGCACTTCATCTTGTTTAAGGTGGAGGATTGAAATTTTTCTCATTTAGAGTTATTAGTGGATTTCACTACTTTGTTATCTCAATTTTTAACAAGCTGAAAATCCTTGTAAAATATCTGAGTTTCATTGCCACCTTCATATAATGCATGTTGATAAATAAAATTTTGACAAAATGAGTTCTAATCCAGAGGTTATGTTGAGCTTATTTTGTATGGGGAAGGCTACATGCTTCTGGCCATTGCCAGATCCTGCGTGGCCAGAACTTTGTGCAGTGAGTGCATCCTTTCTATTTATGAACCAACGTTAAGAAAACTATAATAAACATCAATACTGTGTAGATAGTATTTGCTTTTTTCTTAATCAAGAATAAATTATGGTTGATTATTCCATCTGTCCATTGGTTATTTGGTTTTCATTTTTCGTTTTTATATTCCTTCTCTGGTTGAGAAACTTTGGATCGCTAATTATTTTCTGTGCTCATTACATTTGTTGTTAAATTTTTTGTTTTATGTTGTTCAACAATGTTAAGAATTAAGATGTATCCTTGGTCTGTAGGATTTAAAGAATCTCACCCTTAAAAAATGTAATGATCTCTTTTTTGACTATTCTTTTGGTCTTTATAACCATCATTTATTGTTTCTATCTTGGAGTAATTCATCATTAATTAGTTGTCTATGTCAGGTATTGACACTGTTGGTGGTGTGCGAGTGCCTGCGGGATATTGTGGTATATTAGGTTTTCGGCCATCTTGTGGAACCGTCTCACTTTCAGGGGTAATTCCTGTTTCCACAAGTCTTGATACTATAGGTAAGTATTTTTGTGCAGGATTTCAGAAAATGGCTGTCTCCTAAATTTTCAAAGTTGAGGTGTCGGTACATTTATTATCATCTTTATAATAAATTTTACTCAATTTTAGATGTATCAAACAGCGGCTAGGGATACTAACTCTTTCCCTTCAGCATCACGCTAACAAGTTAAGTTAGAATGTTAGTATTGATTGTGGTTCTCACATTTCAGCAAAGAGAAAAAAAGAATAATAGTAATTTCTAGTAAAACTGATTGAGGGTAAAACTGTGCTCTCATGTTCCATCTCCTACTCATCAGCCATATCGGGGAAAGGGCACCAATTTTGAGGAGAAATCTTTGCTGTTCGAGGAAGCATGACCATTTTCTTGATTGCAATCATCCTTAAACATGGAATTAGCCAGCCATTAGATGCAAAAGAAAGAAAAAGTAACAGAATTACTGACAACTGATCTAAATTGTGTTTTGCAAGAGCTCAAGATAATCCAAAATATCAAGATCACACATAGCTTTCACGATAAGTACCCTGTAGGCTTCCCTTCTATTAATTCTAATACCAGTCTAATCTATTAATTGTTGTACATTCTTGAAATAAAACTAGTCAATATCGCTTTCCACTCATTTATCAGGAATAAGTATTGATTTATGTAAAGAAGGGAGTGTGAAAATACATTAGTTTCCTTCTTAAAAAGGATAGTGGCTCTGGGACCTTCTCAAAAATGACATTCATTTTGGGAGTAGAGTATTATATTGACTCTGTTCATCTAACATTGAGGGTTTGTTTGGTACAACTTATTTTGAAAATTATTCTCTCTCAAACTCATTTTCAACCACACATTGTCCCAATAAAAAATTTTGTATGTGGACCCATAACTTTTCTATACTTTTTAACTACACATTCTCCAAAAATCAATTTTTACTTAAAATAATTTCTCCCAAACCAACTCTAAAAGTTACTTTTTCTATTCAGTCAAGGTCAAATGTTAATTTAAACAACACGTTCACAACTACTATTTTATAACCATACATTTCGTGTGACCTAATACTATTTCTCCTAAAAAAGTTACTAATAATTTTACCCAAACATTCTAATTGTCTTCTGCTCTATGGCGAACTGTTGCACAACCTCTGAATTATTTTATTTTGTTTGGTTTTGTGTGTTTTTGTGGTGGGTGGGTGGGGGGTGGCTACTCGCATTCTTTTTATCTCATGCGCATTTGAGTTTTCAACAATTTTGATTTTAA
The DNA here is from genome assembly GCA_903798235.1 of Fraxinus ornus. NCBI lineage: Eukaryota > Viridiplantae > Streptophyta > Magnoliopsida > Lamiales > Oleaceae > Fraxinus > Fraxinus ornus. The sequence continues at coordinate 18,155 of CAIGRF010004268.1, read as the reverse complement.
ATTTTGATTTTATATTCACTCTATATAACTTGATGGAAAGTCTTGTCCACAATCATGCCATCTTTCAATTTACGACTACCATATTGTTATTAAGACCCATGAATTGCAGGATGGTTTGCAAAGGATCCGAGTATACTTCGTCGCGTTGGACATGTGCTATTGCAGGTTCCATATGCTGCCCAACGTAATCCAAGGAACATTGTCATAGCTGATGACTGTTTTCAGTCATCAAAAGTTCCTATCACTCAGGTGTTGGTCAACTCCATGGAGAAGCTATATGGAAGTATGTTCTTTTACTTCATTTGTTCTCAAGTAATCTGTGTGAATATATTCTACATTTAGTTTTGGATGATAAAATTTCTGGGTTGTTTCTGAGGATTACCTTTTCCAGGGCAAGTATTGAGGCATGAGAATCTTGGTGACTATCTAAACTTGAAGGTTCCAAGCTTAAACGCATTTAATTTTGGGAAATTAAATGGTGAAGTAAAATCTTCTTCCATAAGATTGTTAGCAAATGTCATGCAGATGCTCAAGAGGTGAGGCTGCTAAGTAGTACCAAGTAAATGATTTCTATTATTTTAATCCAATCTATTTATTATACTCTGAAATTCTTATTTGTCAAGTACTCCCTATACTCCAGCAATAGTGGTGACTTTGATTTCTATTGGTATTTTTAGGTGAAGTGTTCGGACTAGTACAATTTCTCAAATTTTACCTTGAGTTGGACCCATTTTAAAAATGAAGAACTTCAGTCCATCTCTATTTTCAATCTTCCCTACCCCCACCACATCCCCACCTGTGTCTGGATGACCGCTCACCACCGTAGGCCCTATGAACCACCAAAGTGCTACCACCATCTTCCGACATGACGATCACATCCCCCAAGTTTTTGAACAAACTAACAAAATAGGAGGCGAGGGAGGTGGCAGAAGAGGAGATAGAGAAGAAGAAAGGTGATTCTGGAGAGGAAGGTTCTGGTTCTGGAAATGGGGGGGAAATGGCGAGAAGTTTGTGGAGAGTGAAAATACGTTTGGTGAGGAAAAATGGGTCCAAACAAAAATGATATCGGTGTGGGTTTTTATTGGGTAAAATGTTTCTGCATTTGTCCTTTTTTTGCATTTGCTGCTTCTTGTAGTGTTAATCTCAATTCATGTTTTTCATTTCAGTCCTCATTGAATTCTTTTCCAATCTCTTCAAAATTGAGCTTATAACATTATTTTAAGTTCAAATAATTTCAAATTGCACTTAACTCATGTCTTCTCGGCTTTGTTACTCTCTGTTTTTTTTCCAGATTATCTTTCTTTTTGTGTTAAATATATATCTTATATTAGAACTGGCTCTGTTCTATTTGGAAAGTATAGTTCTGATATTTAATTGGTACAATATTATTATACCTTCTTTATGCTCGTTTTCACGTGAGGTCCTCTTACTATTGTCCTTGTGGCTCTCTTATCATTTTTCAATGACTAGATTTTGTAAAATTGGATGCACCTATCTTTTGGCAGCTTGATTGATATCATGAAATAACAAAATTAACTAGGAGAACCATCTAGATTGGTATATCAATAGATGTATAAGACTGTATGGCAGACAACTAGAATCATCATTACCGTTGAACTTCCAGGTTTAATAAATGATTTTGCGTTTTTTTTCATTGCAGGCATGAATTCAAGCAAAATCATGGAGAATGGTTAAACTCAGTAAAGCCTTCTCTGGATCCTGCTATCACAGCTCAAATACCTGACATGCTTGAGTTAGCCGATACAGAAATTGAAAAAATTCATACAGTTAGGAGTGAATTGCGTTCAGCTCTGAATGCCCTTTTAAAGGTATTGATTTATAACATCTCAACTGGATGGTCAATATTTCTGGTGGTGGTCTTGTATTATTTATGTACAAGTGTTATATATGCTTTTATTTCATTTTTCCTCGTTATTTCTTGTTGCAATATAGTGGCTACTAAATTGCTGGCATCTCCATTTCACTCCACCTCTTGCTTCAGTTCCTCTGGATAAAGATAATAATTCATCTCTGCAATGATTAATGTCTTTTCCTATTAAATCTGAAATGAAGATGCGGTGAGTTTATTTCCCATTTATTAATTTTTTTGGTGACAATGGGCTTTCTCATAGTTTCTTAGCATAGTTCATAGATCACTTGTTTTTAGCTTTGGTACATCATAAATACTCAGCATGGTTGGTGAAGTCATTCTTCTAAAATTTTAGGATCTCACCCCTTTATATTTTGTGTTCTGTTTTCCATTTTGCATTACATATTTGAAGTACTTTTGGATTTATTAAGCTCTTGTTTGATTCCCATTATTTCCAAAATATATTTTTTCTCTTTTTTTTCAACCACACATTATTCAATAAAATAATAATACACGCAATTTTAAAACTTTTCCTTATTTTTTAACCACACATTCTCCATAAGTCTACTATTTCAAAATGCGTTCTTAGCCAAATAATGGGGGGATCAAACAAGAGCTAAGAAAATTTTTACATGTGAGAACTTTGATTATAATAATTTACTTCAAAAAACCGCATCTTCTGAGAAATCTGACCTTTTGTAAATGCTCGGTGAAGTGGGTAGCACTATCAATTAACAGTTGATAATATTAGGGCCCGTTTGGCATCACTTTTGATTTTTCTTTTGTTGTTGCTTTTATTTTCCGAGGAAGTTACCTTAATTTTGGTTTGGAAACTAATTTCTAAGAGTTTCCTATTCCGGAAGTGCTTTTAAAAGAAACCACATTGGACCAACTTCTTCTAAGAGCTCTTCTAACTGAAAGAAATATTTTCATAAAATTAGCTAAACTGGTCCAAAAGCAGCTGCTGAATGGGCACTTAATATATGCAATAACATTTGTTTGCTTTTTGAGGTGATTGTCGACTTTTAGCTTCACACACTTAAAATATGTTGTGATCTGATAAACGGGTCCAAAAGCAGCTGCCAAATGGGCACTTCATTAATGCAATAACCTTTGTTTGCTTTTTGAGGTGATTGTCAACTTTTAGCTCCATGCACTTAAAATATGTTGTGATCTGTTACGAGATTGAGTTTCATCTCTTATTTTGGCTATACTCATTCAATAACCATCATAAAAGATAATTGACCTCATAATTAGTGCCACTTATTACTCCATATTACTGGAATGCAATTAATATAAACTGCGATGACTACCCTACCAGAAAAAAAAATAAAAATAGCAGTTATCATGTCTGAGATCCTGCGTCTAAGTTGCGGCCAATCCCATTTTCCATATTTCATATGTTTATCTGATGTCAGTGTTTTACTTATGTTTGCTGTGTTCGGACAAATTTTCTAAACAGGATGGGATACTAGTGATCCCTACTTGTGCTGATCCTCCTCCAAAACTCGGTGCAAAGGAGATCCTGTCGGAGGATTACCTGATCAAAACATCTACTCTTTCATGTTTAGCCAGCATGTCAGGCTGCTGTCAGGTTAAAGTGTTCGCTTGTGGCTTGCGTACAGCAATTTTTATGCTGCGGACTATTCCTTGCTCTCAATATTTCTTTTCTTATGCAGGTTGCAATACCGTTGGGATTCCAAGACAAATGTCCTGTCTCTGTTTCCTTTTTAGCAGGGCATGGAAGTGACAGATTGTTGCTGGATTCCCTGCAAACTGTATATGCAACTCTCCAGGAGCAACTTGATGTGGCCAAAAAATCAAAAACATCAAATAATGCTGTAACCCGGGAAGCATCAGCCGAGTTGGCTAAAGAGAAGGTAGATAAAGATGAATTGAATGCTGTTTTGAATTGCCATTATTGTATCTTATGAATGATCCAGTTTACCTTATTATGCTCCATCCAGCATACACAAAATCCTGTCTAGCAACTTTGGCTACGACATACTTAAGAGACTAATTAAACCTTCCATTTGACTGCTGCATTAAGCAATAGCAATGTTAAATTGGGATGCCTTCCAAAATGTTTAAAAGATTGTAGTTGCTGCAATTCTTTCTTTATATACACCCTTACAGACAATTAAACCCCACAGAGTTGACTCACATGCTTGTCTCAAATAACAAATAACTATTAACTTAAATAACCAATGTGTGAGAATTTCTCAACTAGCCAGATATACCTATTTTCTATATTAAGGGGAAGATCCTTATCTGTAAGGAGCACTAAATGTTGTAATTCTTTCATGTTCTGTGCTTTGTGTGTTGAGGGAAGCTTACCAAATCATTTGTGAGCATAAACTTTTTCTAATGTTCCCTGCTAACTTTTCATGTGACTACAGTCCACCCATCCTTGCTTGTCACTTTAGATTTAGTTCTCTCTGCTCTGCAAATTTGTTCTCTCTTTAATTTTGTGGGTTTACTAGACATAATCATGAATTTGAAGTAGAACAATTACATTTGCGTTTGATTTATATTCTTTCTGTACTGAGCTCTATTTTTCTTATCATATTCCTTTCAGGGTAACCAAGCATTCAAAGATAAGCAGTGGCAGCAGGCCATTGGCTTTTATGCAGAAGCTATCAAACTCAACAGTTGCAATGCAACATATTATAGTAACAGGGCGGCGGCATATTTGGAACTGGGAAGGTAGTCACATTTTTTAATGCTTGTCTCGTTAGTGGTTTATCTGCTTGGAGAATTTATTCATTATCTATGTTTTCCCTTGTTTACCCAGTTTCCTCCAAGCTGAAGCGGATTGTAGTAAAGCCATTGATCTTGATAAAAAGGTTCTCTCTTTCTCTCACTCAGCCCCCTACAGAAAACCAAAGCATTTATATTGAATATTGTGGAAGAAGTGCCAGTTAAAATCATACAATCATATGCTATTCAGTCCTAGCTATTGAAATGCCATTTTATTTTCATGGTGTAAGTGTGACTACATGGCAGTATAATTATCCTTGGGACAATTTTTTTCAGTTTTCGTAGTAGTTTTTCCACTACTAAAGCAGAATTACACCCTGGAAATGTATTTTTGATGTCCCGTAGGTGACAAGAGGTAATTGTATATATCTGTGCATAGGAAGTGAACCGTGTCAGTCTGAAACAGGATCCTTTTTTTGTACCCTTTATAATGATATGCATATTTTTGGAGAGATGATGGTTGAGTTAAATTAGCAATACCCCTCTAAATTGTGTATGCTCTTTCCTTGCCACAATTTTCATGTTTTGTTTGACTGACGAATTGACATACGAGGCAATCTTTACAGAATATAAAGGCCTATTTAAGAAGGGGTACAGCGCGAGAAATGTTGGGATACTATAAAGAAGCATTAGAAGGTGAGTTCTGTTTTCTCCCATGCTCCTTTTTTTACCGTTGAATATTTATAATATGTATTCATACATAAGAATTCCCAGAAAACTTGAGTAACGATCACGTGATGGTCTGCAAGCAACTAAAAACTTCAATTCTCTGAAAGATCATGGGGCACATTGCAGATCGAAGCCATGAGAATACTAATATTGATTTGGTTTGATTAATTAACCGTTATTTACTTTTTAGGGGAAAATTATCGAAGATTCTTGTCTGACTTAATTACGTTAATATACATATGACAATCAAATTCTCCTGGCTTGCAGATTTTAGATATGCACTTGTACTTGAGCCAAACAATAAAAGAGCAGCTCAGTCATTGGACAGGCTGAAGAATTTATTTCTATAGGCGATTGAAATGTACGAGGGTGTAGGAATACTTCTCTTGGCCAAACATTTCTCGTGTAAACTGCCCATCAGTCCATCACGGAGCAGGGGATACATTTACCCATTTCGAACGCCCACAAGTATTTCTGGAAGCAGGGGAATCAATCCATCACGACTGCTTTGTTGGTTGCGATAATTCTAAGCAGTCGTTTGTTTGTTGTCAGTATAGAGCGATTTTGTCTTATTTATGTTGCATTCAGGTCGTAACTCTAGAGTTGATTTTTGGTAGGACATCGAATTTTCCCGAAATATTGTTTCTCTCAACTCCGTTGGTGCGAATAATGACGAATATGACCTTGTATAATTAGGGTTATTCTCCCTCGCATGCAGGAATACATTTTTGAATCTTTGTTTGGTAGTAGGAAAATTGAATCTGACTTTTATTAGTTCAGCTGAATGAAGGTGACTGAGTTCTATTTATTGCGCATGTTTGGCTATAAGTTAAAAGTTGTGCAAATTTAAGTAGAGAGGGTAATTGGCGCAAAACCTGCTGACATTTGCCTCTATTGTGATAACCTCTATTCTTTCAAATTGTTGGGAAATTCACTAATAATCTTTTACGTGCGGAATGCAACATTTTCTTTAATTTTTTTAATATTCTTGTGGGGGTAGGAGGAAGATGGGGTAGGGTGAGAGGGAGATTTTTTATTTTTTATTTTTAATTATTTATTTGGATTCATTGCACTTTTTTGAAAAGTTTGGGACTACTGTTGCAATTAATTTTTTCTTCTTTTCATTTTATTGTATTTAAAAAGGAGAGTATATTTGTGTTTTATTGAGCAATTGGAAGAAAATTTTGTATTTCGCCTTAAAATGTCATTTAGATCTGAAAAGATAGGAAGGTATTTTCCAATAGAGACGTAGGACTGGGGTTGGTGTTAATTGTCCTTAGGTAAATTTTGTTTTCAAGGCTAATATTTCCTTGCGAGTAAAAGAATTAAGCTTCTTTTGTCAGCAAGGTCTTTTTATTTTGTTTTCTCTGTTGTCAATAAGAATCGAACCAACCATAGCCCGTAGGCTAATACGAGCTTACTATTCCTTGTGAAAATTACGAAGTTTACTAACTTTGTTTGATCTTACGTGTGGAATTATTTTATTAAAAACAACAAATTACTTTTTAATAGTTTTCAGATGATTAAGGATATAATTCAACTATTCTATGTTTGAATACCACATTTTGTAATATATAAATCAATAAATAATGAATATCGATATGATGAAGGAGAAACCCAATTGGGTAAAAACTTTGGTACCAAACAAATTACCTCCACTATAGACAATATGGATTACAGTCTGTTTCCAACCTAACAAATTCCACTAGTTCTCGCTGTTGTAATTCCTGTAATCTCTGGATCTAGTGTTTCTTCCAGACTCACGATCTGCTACCGTAGACACTATCTAGCCAATTTGCTAGATTTTCGATCTACCTCCTGTAGCTTCCAAGATCCGCTGTCTCCTTCTAGCTTCATGATTTTCTTCAATTATCTCTTCCAATTGGATTTTCAAGAATATCCAATTATTGTGGTTTTCCTGTGCTTGCAGTCCAACTGAGAAAGTACATTCCTAATGATGTTTAGGAAGTAGGTGTAACACCCCAAAATTTTTTAGAATATAATTTAGTCCCTGTTTGATTCACATTATTTTTTTCATTCTCATTCTTCTACTCATTTTCAACCACACATTCTTCAATAAAATAATATTTTACGTCACATCAATAATTTTTCCTTCTTTTTCAACCACATATTCCACATCACATCAACCAAAAAAATGCTTCTTTTGAAAATAATGTGCATCAAACGGGGGCTTAATTAGTTTACATGCTATATTTTATTTATTTAAAGTTGATGGACTAAATTGATATATGTATTTTCAATTTTGGGCTAAATTTTTTAAATATTGTTAAAGCGACTAAAAGTATATCAATATAGATCTCGTTGGATAGCTTCTTTTTAAGAAAGAATTCAAAAGTCAGGTGTTAACTTTGACACAATTCATTTTTCAGGTGTCAAGTTTCAAAATGCAAAATTCAGGTATTTA
>CAIGRF010004254.1:0-15230 GCA_903798235.1 Fraxinus ornus | reverse complement strand
GGGACCGGGTCGTTACAGTTAAACTCATTTACGGCATGCATTTTATCACGCCGTCAAAAGGTACACCACTTTTTACGGCATGCATAGACGGCGTACTTTGCATGCCGTAAAAGGTAAACCACTTTTTACAGCATGGCTTTATATGGCATGCGGTCGCATGCCGTAAAAAGGTTTTTACGGCATGCAATACATGCCGTAAAAAGTACATTTTGTTGTAGTGATGATAGATTTGAATAAAACAATTGGGGATAGAAGAGGTGTGGGCTTTAATGAAACAAATTCCCATATTGCTTCTTCTTCGAAACATAAGTTTGTACCTACCTCGATGCCTAAGGTTCAAAATTTGAGACCTAGAGTTACTCCTAAGTTCATCCCCACATGTCACCATTGTGGTAAGGTTGGACACATAAGACCCAAGTTCGCGAGCTCTTGAATGGGAACAAGACCAAGAATATTGGTGTCCGATAACTAAAATCATCGATACAACATAGGTTTCCTACACATAAGGTTCAAATTTTGAAAGCTATGATTGTTTTAAAATTCATTCTCACATGTCATAATTGTGGTATTTTAGGTCACATTAAACCTAAATGTCGTAAGCCCTTGATTATGAAAAATAAACAAGATCTAACTACTCACGTTAGATCTTTGACTAATCAAGTGAGTCACTTGACTGAGTTGATGACTCAATTGACTAAGATTACATCTTCTTCTAAAAAGATTTGGGTCAAAAATAGTGAACTCACAGGTCAAAACGATGATTTACATTGTGGTGTTGCTCACGTTGCTCGTCATGGTAAGAGTATTTATGTGCCTCATTGAGTTGGTAGTTAGGTACATGCATCTGCATTATTCATGGTATCTACATATTCATGCATGCACTCTAAAATTTTTCTTTATTTGTTTTGCATTTTATTTATTATCTTGAAAAATGAATTTTAAAAAAAAGGAAAAAGGAAAAGATTTTCTATAATTTTTGGACATGTTATTTTGCTATCAAGTACTAGTTAGGTTCATAATTGGTAAATTGAATTTCCATTATTTTGTTTAGAACTTGTTTGGAGTACTTGGTATATGTTATTACGTGTATTTTATGCACTGAACACATTAAACTCTTGTGGGTGGGTTTTGCGTGCTTGAGATTTGGGAGTGTCGGTCATATGTGTGGTGAATTGAATTTAAATATGAAATGGCATTTAAATTACTTGACCTAAGCGTTTGTATATTCCCCATTAAAAAAAAAAAGATTACTATTAAGTTTTAAAGAAATTTTTTTGAATTATATAAAATGTTGTGAGACAATCTTAGGGTCGTTTGATAGCCTAGAAAATAGGTGGAAAAGGATACCAAGAGCATCTTTTCCCTGTGCGATTTTGCTTAGTCCAAAATCTGTGACCTTAAGGTGACCTGCTCCGTCTTGCAAAATATTTCTACAAGAAATGAATGACCGATGAAATAACAGATAGAAAAAACTTATACAAGTTGAAGAGAGGACTAAATCAGTTTTTCTTCACCGAAGCGAAGAGAACCTCAGCATGCTCTTGTAAGATTAAAATGTTTGCTTATAAGTTGTTAAGTTTTATGATAAACAAGTTTGTTACTGATCAAAATTGGAAATTAGCAAGTTATTTATCTGACACTAAACTACGACAGTACTTTCAGAATAAGCAAAAAAAAACTTACTTTCAAATTAACAAAAAAGCAACTAGTCCAACATGTTTGGAAATAAAAAGTAGCTAATCATGCTAGTGTGCGTGGAACAAAACAGGAAAAGATAACTGTCAGTACCTAGGTGTCAAATCTTTATGCTGATGAAAATTGTTAAGTCCAAGTTATAATTGACAATTTCATTAGTCAAAATCAAGTTCCAGTTGAATTGTATTAGGAGTGTACTGAGTTGTAATCAAAGTCAAAATATGAGTTATTGAGTCCTAATTAAAGTCAAAAGAGTTAGAGTTGGTAGTATAGTCCTTGAAAGAGTCCAAGATGTCTAAGAAGATCGCATATGATCAACGGAATGCAATTGAAGTTTAAAGAGTGTCAAAGAGCCACATAAGTTATGTTCCAAATTCTCAGTTGCAATTTACAACGCATTTTTCACATAGAATACATTAGAATTTGGACAAGACTACATCTAGAAGAATTGCATCCCTTTGAGTTAATTTTTCAACGCATTTTGAATCACCTTAATCGGATATCGAGAGAGAAAGTTATACTCCGTTGTTGCTCGCCTCTAGCTTGACGCTCGAGCGATGGGTCCACGTCCAAGATTCTATTTTGCTTCAAATACTTGCTTTTCAATCCCTTTTCATCTGAAACATTTTTCCCTATATATATATATATATCCTATCCTATGAACGTCCAAAAGGGTGGTGAATCTTATTTTCCATAAAGATCATTCATTTGAAGATCCAAAACACATTCATCGATTCAAAGATTCAACCACCATATTATTTGAGCCATAATTTCATCCAAACTTTGATTTGTTGATTTAGCCATATTGTTTCATATTAAACTGTAGACCAAAACACACAAGATCTTTTGATCAAACACCAAACCATTTAATCTACCAGAAATAAATCGATATCAGGGATCGGCAGTTGTTACGAAGCACAAATTCAGGAGTATAAGGTGAGATACCAGGAGTCAGAATCGGCGTTAGGAACACGTAGTCCAGGAGGGCTTAGGTATAAACCAGGAGTAGGGATTTGTTTTGAAGGAGCACACCTCTAGTAGGATCAAGGGAGACTGTAGGAATTGAGGTCAGAAGTTCTACGATGTAGACGGGTCTGGACCGTACTGTAAGTTTACTTCGATTTATAGTGGATTATTGACTGGTAAAGTACCCAAAGTTTTTACCAAATTGGGATTTTTTTTCGTGATCATCTTTGGTGTTCTTTACTACTTTAATTATTGATTGTGGTATTCAAAATTAGGATAAATTGATTTGTTTGATTTAATCATCTAGAAACAATTAAAAAGTGACATGTTGTTTTTAATTGTTTAATTCCGCACGTGGGTCTAAATAATTTAAAACTTTCAAGTCGTATCAGAGCTTAATAGCGATCCTTGACGCAATATTTTGTCTAGATTAGTCAATAAATATGGAAATTCGGGAAGCTTATGACCAATTGTTTGAAGAGTGCCTTAAGTTGAAAAAGGTGAATCGCTCTACCTTTAAAAAAATGAATAATCTTGAATTAGAAAATGAGAGTCGTGTAGCCAAACTTTAGGAATCCACTAGAATTTTGAATGAGTTAAGAGTTGAGAAAGAGTCTTTAGACATTAAAGTTAAATCTCATATGAGTGATCTGGAAAAATCAAATACCCAACTTCAATCTATTTCTAGCGAATGTAAGAAAATTGATAGCAAGATAAATTTGAATAAAACAATTGGGAATAGAAGAGGTGTAGGCTTTAATGAAACAAATTCTCATATTGCTTCTTCTTCGAAAAATAAGTTTGTACCAACCTCGATGCCTAAGGTTCAAAATTTGAGATCCAGAGTTACTCCCAAATTCATCCCCACGTGTCACCATTGTGGTAAGGTTTTACACATAAAACCCAAGTGTCGCGAGCTCTTGAATAGGAACAAGACCAAGAATATTTGTGTTCGAGAACCGAAATCATCGATACAACATAAAGTTTCTCCACCTAAGGTTCAAAATTTGAAATCTATGATTGTTTCTAAATTCATTCTCACATGTCATAATTGTGGTATTTTAGGTCACATTAGACCTAAATGTTGTAAGCCCTTGATTAGGAAAAATAAACAAGATCTAACTACTCACGTTAGATTCTTGACTAATCAAGGAGTTAATGGCTGAGTTGATTACATCTTCTTTTAAGAAGATTTGGATCAAAAAGAGTGAACTCACAGGTCAAAACAATGATTTACATTGTGGTATTGCTCATGTTGCTCTTCATGGTAAGAGTATTTATGTGCCTCATTGAGTTGGTAGTTAGATGCACGCATCTACATTATTCATGCATGTACTCTAAAAATTTTCTTTATTTGTTTTGCATTTTATTTATTATCTTGAAAAATGAAATTTTAAAAAAAACTGAAAAAGGAAAAGATTTTCTATATTTTTTGGACATGTTATTTTGCTATCAAGTACTAGTTAGGTTCATAATTGATAAATTATATTTCCATTAATTTGTTTAGAACTTGTTTGGAGTACTTGGTATATATTATTACATGTATTTTATGCACTGCACACATTAAACTCTTGTGAGTGGGTTTTGATCGAGTGTTTGAGATTTGGGATGGCGGTCATCTGCGTGGTGAATTGACTTTAAATATGGAATAACATTTAAACTAGTTAACCTAAGCTCTTGTATATTCCCCTTAAAAAAAGGATTACTATTGAGTTTTAAAGAAATTTTTTTGAATTACATAAAATGTTGTGAGACAATCTTATACTTTTATTTGTAGCCTATATGACTTGAGTAATTAAGCCTGCAGAGTATCTTAATACCTGATGCCCTATAAGTCATCTGACTTTGGAGTCATCGACCTAAAACTCGTTACAGGGGTCATGTAGAAAGTTTAATAAAGAAGAGTCTGCACATAAGATTTAAAAATTAAAAGAAAAACATACATATTTATGTGCTCACAGTTAGGGGGAGAAAGAAGAAATTTATACAATTAATTATGAGCACTTTAATTTATAAAGGTCCTAGTAATACTGAGTTTGACTTCATATTTTGAAGGATATATTCATTCACCAGTAATTCTGTGCACGTCCTTTCTAATTGATTTAAGGTTCTGAGACTTGCTTACATGAGTTTAATGACACTTTTCACGCATGAACGACTTATACATTTTACTTCATATTGGTTACAAATAAGTTATGTGAAAAAAGTTTACTATTTATGAATTATACATGTATAAGTAAGCAAGTAACTGTTCATGACAATACATTTAAATATTCATGAAAAATAAAAACAGTTGTCTCGAAATTGGAAATTTTTTATTCTCTTATCACATGTTTTTACATAATTTTTGCATCATTATACATGTGTGTTTTTTTACCCATTCATCCTTGTGTTTAACATGATTATTACTGTCTTTCCTTTGTTATTTGTGACAAAAAGAGGGAGAGATGTGTATTTATTTCAGGGAATTGATTATATGAATTATGGGGAAAATTTTAGTTTTTTTTTATTGATAGATGACTTAGGGGGAGTCATTTAATAAATTTGCTGAAATTTTATTATTGATATAGTTTTACGTTTTGTCTATATTGGTATTAAATTCTATAATTTATTTCTAAGTTTATAATTCACATGATATTGCATGTCTCAGTGTTATGCGTGTTTTATTATGTTTTTATTTAACTTAGTTATATGATTTCGATTTTGTTAGTTTCATTTTTCTTTTCACATAGTATTGTGGTTTCATGTGTTTCAAGAAACAGATTGACATATTGTTGAATAAAATTTTGGAAAGTTTATTTTTGGATAGTTTAAGATTTATTGACTTTGAAATAAATATGATTTTGTCACGGAATGTCAAAGGGGGAGATTGTTAAGTTCAAATTATAATTGGCAATTTCTATGTTTGTAATTGGCAATTTCCTTAGTCCAAATCAAATTAAGTTGAATTGTATTAAGAGTTTATTGAGTTGTAATCAAAGTCAAAATAGGAGTTAGAGAATCTTAATTAAAGTCAAAAGAGTTTATAATTGGCAATTTCTAAGTTTGTAATTGGCAATTTCCTTAGTCAAAATCAATTTCAAGTTGAATTGTATTAGGAGTTTATCGAGTTGTAATCAAAGTCAAAATAGGAGTTAGAGAATCCTAATTAAAGTCAAAAGAGTTAGGTTGGAAGTATAGTCATTGAAGGAGTTCAAGATAATCACATATGATCATTGGAATGTATTTAGAAGTCCAAAGAGTGTCAAAGAGCCGTATAGGTTATACTTCAAATTCTAAGTTGCAATTTGCAACGCATTTTTCACATTGAAAACATTGGGATTTGGATAAGGCTATTTCTAGAATAATTGTATTAATTTGAGTTAGCATTCTAACGCATTTTGAATCCTTCTAATCGGATATTGGGAGACAAAGTTATGATAAAAATACTGACAACATGTCGCTGGCTTGGCGCTCAAGCGACAGGTCGACGTTTAGAATTCTATTTTGCTTCAAACACTTGATTTTTCAATCCCCTTTCATCCCAAACACTTTTCCCTATATATATTCTACCCTGTGAACATCCAAAAGTTTGTTGAATCATATTTTCCATAGAGATCATTCAATTGAAAATTCAAAACACATTTATTGATTCAAAGATTCAACCACCGTATTATTTGAGTCATAATTTCATCCAAACTTTGATTTGTTGATTTAGTCATATTGTTTCATATTAAACCACTAATCAAAGTACACAAGATATTTTGATCAAACATCAAACCATTTAATCCACCGGAGATAAATCGATACCAAGGATCGGGAGTTGTTGCAAAAGCACAAATTCATGAGGACTAAGGTGAGATACCAAGAGTCGGGATCTGGCGTCAAGATCACGTAGTCCACGAGGGCTAAAGTATAAACCAGGAGTCGAGATTTATTTTGAAGGAGCTAACCTCTAGTAGAATCAAGAGAGACTGATGGAATTGAGGTCAAAAGTTCTACGGGGTAGAAGGGTTTGTACCGTGCTGTAAGTTTGTTTCAATTTATAATGAATTATTGACTGACAAAGTGTCCGAAGTTTTCACCCACTTGGGGTTTCTCCGTGATCATTTTTGGTGTTCTTTACTGCTTTAATTTTTTCATCTCCCTGTGAAATCGATATCTCAAAGTTGCACTACAACTATCACATTATTCTTTGGGCGTAATCAGTGATCATATTTGATGTTCTTTATTACTTTAATTATCGATTGTGGTATTCAAATTTAGGATAAATTGACTTGCTAAATCTAATAATGTAGAAGCAATTAAAAAGTAACTTATTGCTTTAAATTGTGTAATTCCACACGTGACGTGAGTCTAAATAATCCGTAACTTTCAAGTTGGATATTGGTGGAGGATGTAAAACTTTCTTGGTGAACTGTTGAGGAAAATGCAAACAAATAACTTACATTTACTAAATAGGGGAGTGGTTGTGGTTCGTAAAGGGATTGAGTTACTCATCCTAATAAATTGACATTTTGAGATGAATTTTTGAGTCCTAACACTAGTAACTTCTTTCAATTTTATTTTATACTACAAATTCAGATAAAAATATTAGGAACTTAAGTATGTTAAGCTCTTCATTCCTCGTTAAGCTTAATTATAGAAAATATTATTGATTTTGTTGTGAAACGCAGATGATACTGGATAACTCCAATACCAATTTATTGAAGATGATACAAGATTATTAGCACATACTCACAAGAAGAATATAATTTACGAAGTAGATGAGATTTCACTAAAATGTGGAGAAAGAATTACAATGATTTATATTTACAATATGTCTAACTAATGATGGGGATAAACAAATGTCCAATAAAGTTAAATCAAGATATAACGAGGTTAATAACCCATGATGGAGTAAAATCAATCTAACTAAATTGTAGAGAATAATCAAATGTGTATATATATATGGAACAATTAAAGCCCTAGAAGTAAAGTTGTAGATGAAATTGAATGTTTAAAAGTTTCCTTATCTTGATCTCTTCAACTTCAACACAATAGGACTTCCAAATATAATTTCAACTAGAATTTGATAAACTTTGAATAGTATTCCCAAAGCATTCAAAATAGAATTCCTTTTGATGTACACTTTAATTAGAATTCCAAGTTATTTTCAACAAGGAATTCAGGTCACACCCAAATTCTAATAATCTCCACTTTGACACGAATTTCACTGCAATGAACAAACTTTAAGAAATCTTCACATAGAGACAAACTCCGCTGCAAGGAATAAATTTTAATTTTTCAACAAAGTTACAAACGTAATTGAAAAACGCGTAGTTCGACCCTAACAATGCCTAGAAGGGGGTGAATAAGTATATTATGCGAAATTAAAATATTAATTAATTAGCAACATGTCACCAGTTAATTATCTATATATGCTTATTCAATCACGTCAATTTATTTCTATATTTAAATACCGCAGATAATTAAACAATTAAATAAAGCAGTAGATAACACACGAATGATCATAAAGAAACCCAACTAGGAAAAACTCCGGACACTTTGGCCAGACAATCCACTATAAACGATTCATATGACTTACAGTCTATTAGACTAGATGACACGTACTATCTGGTCTCTTGACTTCAATTCCTACAGCTCTCTGTGGATCTCGTGCTCCCCTGCACCAATCCTTAGCTACAATTCGCCAAAACTCTCCCTGAAATATGCTACCCTGCAGCACTTCTAACTTTGCGAAATCGTCTATCTCCCGAGGATCAACGAAGAACACCTTGTTCTTCATAGACTGGAACTCCAGTCAACTTCTCTCATTATTCAGAACTCTTACGATGTGGAAGCAAGACAGGTTTGGTATTTGAATTATGTGGACAATGTTTTTCTCACCAAAATAATATCAATGGATGAAGTTTGAAAGACATAATATGAAGAATATTTCACAAATAAAGCTCTCTCAATGGTCAACCTTGTAAAATCACGTTCAGAAGTGTTTTGGTATTTATAGGTAGGTTAGAAAACGAATAGGTATGGGAAAAAACCTTTAAATCGCGAAAAAAAAATTTCCCGACTAACCCGATCGCTCGAGCGAGGGCTCAGCGACGGTCGAGCGACAGGCTTTCACTCGAGCTAAAGAAGGGCAATAGTCGAGCGACGTAGGTTCTATTTTTTATGCTCGAGTCAATCATTGGCTACAGTCTAGCGAAAATTCGCGTCGTACTTTCCTTATTTTACCATTCTCGAACCCTAAACCTAAAAATCATAACTTAACCTATTTGCACTTTACTCCTTGACTTTTTATACAAATTATAATTTAGTCTCATTTGTTTACATAATTGCCAATTACAACATTAAAACCCAAACAAACTCCCCCTTTGGCATTCTGTAACAAAATTTCTAACTAAAGTCAAGGTAGTAATCAAAAGTAAATTACAGATTCAAAAACCTATGACAAAACTAACTGACTTGAACAATTTCTGCATTTCAGTCAACACATGTTTCCTGAAACATACAACTCAATACCAGTGTAAAATGTGTGGAAAACGGTATAAATAAAGCAGTTCATAGAATTTAGGCAATGTAAGTGTTATGTATAGTGTTTTTCAGTTTCAAACATCCATGCTAAATTAAGATATAGTACCGATGCAACCCAACATACCAAGAAGACAAATCGATACTACTAAAACATCAAACTTAATTTAGCATAACTGAAAGTAAGATATAACATGCCTTTGAGTCAAATATCATTTTATATATATCAAAAATTTTAATCATTGATCATGATGTTGAAATCAAACAAGTTAATGTAACATGCAGTGCAGTGCAGTGCCGTGCAGGCAATAAGTATATGTCACTTTTTTTTTTATTTTCTACTCTCCTTTTTTGTCACAAAATAATAAGGGATAAGAAATAACATACAACATCTTAATAATATAGGTGTAAGCAGTCATAAGTATATGCAATGAATAATAAATTTTCCCACAAATATAACTTAAAATACACATGGAGTAAATGATATAAGTGACTCATATGTGTTTAAGTGTCACTAATCCTTTGGTAGTAGGACTTCAAACCTTGATTTGTGAGAAATGACTTATAAAACATCACTTCTAATAAGTATATTTATCTACTTATAAAAGTCAAACCAGTAGAGCACATTAAAACCTACATATGAAAGCTCATTTTTATGGAAAATGTCTTTTCTCCCCTAACTTTTAGCATAAAACAATTATCTTATATCACAACTGTAAACATGAGTGCTCATATATATGTTTTTCATCTTAAGTGCAGACTTATTTTCATTAAGCGATTAACATGACCTATGTAACAAGCTTTAGGCAGGTTAACCCAAGTCAGTTGACTATAGGCACCAGGTTATGAGAAATCTCGCAAGTTTAATTATTCAAGTCAAATAGGCTTCGAAAAGTAGCATAAGATATTGAGCTCCTTTAAATTTTTTTCATATATTTATTTATTATTGTAAGGATAATCTCGAGCTTAGGTCTAAATAATTTGATCAATTCATGTTCAAACTCACCCTATTAACATGTGACTTCCATCACAAATCTCACACACGCGGTAGAGTCCCACTATCAAGTTCATAATGTGTGTAGTGCAGATGGTATATGAAAAGACATTTACTAAATACCAATGTTCTAAAAAGCGTAAAGCGTTGCTTAGCGTCGAGGCCGAGAATCAAGAATTACAAGATTAAGCGTGTCAATGCGAAGAATAAGTGTTATAATGCGTTTAGTATTTTTAATATTATTTTAATTATTTTTAAGATATTAAATATATTTATATATAAAAAAATTTATTGGAAAAAAAAAAGGGATAAGGAGCGATTAATCGCGCTATAACGCGCTATAACGGTCAACAAAAAAGGTTGACCGCTATTTTACGCACATATCACAAAAGCGTCGCGTTTTCTCCGCGCTACGCACTATAGCGGCGCTTTTTGCCGCTATTTAGAACGCTGCAAAATACTCCAAAAGTATCATAAGCCATCAATGAGAATTATATTACAGCTCACTAAACAAACTCATACTTGATTACGACCAACAAAATTAAGTGTATTGTATATCATGTTGTAAAACAATTTCCTACCTAAAAACTTTTTTTCCCAAAAAATCTTAAATCATAACAATGAAAAATTGTGTTTGTTTGTTTTTTTTTTTTTTTGGTTATTGAAAACAATACTTAAAGCAAGTGAATGCACAAAAAGAAATAATAGAAAAACACACAAAGAAATGGGATACATGCAAGAATGAATGGACTCAATGAACTACACATGCATGCACCTCAACACCTAATCAGGACGAGATATATATGCCTTTACCTTTAAGAATATGACCATCTTCACGACCTTTCAGGCCATTTTTTTTAACCCAAACCTTCTTAGAAATAGAAGTTAATTTGGTTAATCGAGTCATCATCTCAGTTAAGTGGCTAACTTGATTGGCAAGAAAGTTAACCTTGCTAGAGAAGTCTTGTTTCATACTTCTAGTCACAAATTGACAACACCTAGGTCCAGTGTGTCCCATTGCACTACAGTGGTGGCAAGTGGGAATGAACCTAGGTTCAGATATGCTCGGTGGTTGTTGCCGATATGTAGGACAATTGACCCTACGCTGTCTGGTAGGCCTCGATCCTATGTCATGCTTTCCTTTGGGTTTATGATAAGCAATCTCATGAGTTTTGTTAGTGGCATGGATAAATGTGGTCTTGGATGTACTAGCAGTAGTATACCGTTATGAACATAACCCAGACCATGCCTATTACCGGAGGCTTGTTCATCCCAAGCAGAGTATCCAGCTTCTATGAGTCACTCATAAAAGATTGGAGTTGAGCATTATATTTATCAAGATCATTAGTTAATTATTTAACTTTAGTTTCTAAGTTTTCATTAACCAGTTTCAACTTACTTAATTTTTCAGTCGAGTCCTAAAGGTCACCTAACAGTTTTTTTCTTTCAAGTTCAAGCTCATTTACCTTTTTCAAAACGGATTTATTGACCTTCTTAATTTTCAAACTCTCTTCAAACAGTTCACGATAAGATTCGTGAATGTCGGTCTCATCCTCATACTCTTCTACAGATTGCTCACTCACATCCTCATTTTCAACCTTCTCAATCTCACGGTCAGATTCAATTGTAGCAATCGAGGTGAATGCCATGAAATTTTGTTCATCCTCACCACCAAATGTCTCATTCTGAGAACTGGTATCTGACTCCTCATCACTCATGGTCACGGCTAAAGCCTTAAGTTGTTCTTTACCCAAACTCCTCTTCAGATTAGGACATTTACTCATAATGTGACCATATCCCTTGTACTCATGGCATTGGACAGATTGAGATTTCTTAACGGGAGTCTTAGAGGTGTCACATCTATCTCTTGAGAGTTTATTAGGGACCTCACCTTCTCGTTCTCTTCTTTTCTAATGGTGTTCATGGTGATGGATTTAAACTTTTTTAGTTTAGAGACAGCGATTTCATAAGTTTGAAGTGATCCCATTAGTTCTTCAATCTTAACAGCATTTAAGTCTTTACTTTCTTCTATCGTAGTAACCTTAGGTCTAAACCTCTCCGGCAGGGATTTAAGAACTTTTCTAACAATTTTGGACTTAGGGATCTTTTCAACTAAGTTAAAGCTAGAGTTGATTATGTCATTTAGCTCCGCATAGAATTCATCGAACGATTCATCGTCCTTCATTCTAATCTCTTCAAACTTAATGGTTAACATCTTCAGTTTAGAATTTTTAACCGTTTTAGTTCCCCTGTATGTAGTTTCTAAGATATCCTAAACCTCTTTAGCAGTTTCACACATCGAGACTTTCCTAAATTCCTCAACAGATACAGCCATGAACAGGGCATGAAGGTCTTTACTATTCTAATTACAATAATACAGGTTAGTTTTAGTCCAAGTGAGATATCAGTTGGTGTAACTACACTAACAACAGTTATTGTAGGTGGAGCCCAGCCATTTTGAACGATAATCTAAATACGTTAATCTAAAACCTTAAGAAAAGCTCTCATTCGAACTTTTCAGTAGGCATAATTGCTTCCGTTAAAGAACGGAGGCACGGATAGTGATTGACTCATCTAGAATTATATAATAAAGGTCTGGTATCGATTTACTATTCTGATACCAATTGAAAAATGCATAGTTCGACCTTAAAATTACCTAGAGGGGAGAGAATATGTATATTATGCGGAATTAAAATATTAATTAATTAGCAACATGTCACCAATTAATTATCACTAGATTGTTATTCAATCACGTCAATTTATTCCTATGTTTAAATACCATAGAAAATTAAACCAATAAATAAAGCAGTAAATAACACACGGATGATTACGGAGAAACTCAACTGAAAAGAACTCCAGGTACTTTGCAAGGCAATCCACTATAAACGATTCAAATAACTTACAATCTATCAGAATAGAAACACGTACTATCTGATCTTCTGACTGCAATTCCTACAGCCCTCCGCGGATCCCGTGCTCCCCTACACCAATCCTTACCCTGTAGCACTCCTAGCCTTGCAGAGCCGTCTACCTCCTGTGGATCAACGAAGAACACCTTGTTCTTCATAGACTGGAACTACAATCAACTTTCCTTGATCTTCAAAACTTTGACAGATGTGGAGGCAAGACATGTTTTGGTATTTAGATTATGTGGACGATGTTTTTCTCACCAAAACAATATCAATGGACGAAGGTTGAAAGACAAAATATGAAGAACATCTCGCAGATGAAGCTCTCTCAATGTTCAACCTTGTAAAATCACGTTCAGAAGTGTTTTGGTATTACAGGTAGGTTAGGAAACGAATGAGCCAGGGAAAAAGCCTTTAAATCGTGAAATAAAAAGTTTTCGGCTAACCATATCGCTCGAGTGAAAGAAGGGCGACAGTTGAGCAACGTAGGTTCTATTTTTAACACTCAAGCCAATCATGGTGACAGTCTAGCGAAAATTCGCGTCGTACTTTCTTTCTTTTGTCATTCTCGAACCCTAGACCTAAAAATCATAACTTAACCTATTTGCACATTACCCTTGAATTTTTATACAAATTATAATTCAGTCCTATTTGTGTACAGAATTGCCAATTACAACATTAAAAACCTAACAGTAATATTCCATCAAAATTTTCAATTGAAAATATTCTCCCTCTCTGCCACCCCGACTAAGGCCAAAAGTGATATATTGATCACAAAACAATGCTGAAACAAGCCCTATAACAGAATCACAACCGAATGCATCAAAAAAAGGATCATGGCTAGAATCAACACCCTTAATCGTATTCAAACCATCAACTAAATCAGGAGAATTGTACTCATGGAGAATCTTATGATAAAAAATTAGTCTGTTATTAGCAACTAAATACAATGATGCCATTGCTGATGGTGGCAAGATGGATTTATTTATAACTTCTAAATTCAACTTAAATGTATTATTCAAATACGACCCCAAACTAGACTCCAACGGTACAAAAAATGGGTTCATTTACGAACCTTCAAGACTCCACCTTCAACAGTGCACTTGTATCATTTTGAATCAATATTACTTAAGGAGATAAAATTTCTCTTTAAATCTGGAATGTGTCTCATTGCATCAAGTGTTCTAACTGTCTCATAAAAAATCTTTATTCTAACTCGATCAATACCGACTATCCGACAAGTTGTATTATTATCGATCATTACAAACCTTTTGTAACTTTTTCATAGGTTAAAAAAAATCCCCATTAAAAGTCGTATGAAAAGCGCAAGTTGTATATAAAATTCAAACCTCGTCAGGTCTGGAGTTGTAGTCAACATAGGTAAAAGAGTTTTCCATCGCTGTGAAAAGTTTCAACACTGGCTTCAACTTAAGTATCTAATTGCTTTCCCTTCTGAAAAGCTGCAACCGAAATTTATTTATTCTGCAACTTATAACAATTCTTCATTAAGTGCCATGAATTCTTGCAATAAATTTTGAAATTAGACCTTAATTTGTCCATTGTACAACCACCATCAAGAACAAGCCAATCTCCATGAGCCTTAGTTTTAACAAGATATTTCATCTTATCCTTTAAATATAGAGCATCATAAACTTTTTCAATGGTGAGATTACGACTATATAAGATTGTGTCTTTAAACAACAAATATGAAGCGGGCAAAAAACACAACAAAATCAATCTCATATAAGCGAGCACTACTTGTTTCCTAATCTGTCACTACGAAAATCATGTAATGCGATCCAATAGTTGAACATCAAATTTTATGGTTGTCATCACAAAAGATCATGCTAAGCTTTTTAACTTGATCAAAATCTCAATCTTCTCAAGAATATTTTCAATCCAAAAGGTCTGATACCAGTTTGTTGTAAAAAGCGGAAGATGATACCGGATAACTACGTTTCCAATTTATTGAAAATGATATGAGATTATAAGCATAATATAAAGTAAAGATCACAAACTCACAGAAAGAATATAATTTGCAGAGTAAATGAGATTTCATTAAAATATGTAGAAAGAGTTACAATGATTTTTGTTTGTAATTTGTCTAACTAATAATGGGGATAAACAAATCTCCAATAAGATTAAACCAACATATA
>CAIGRF010004214.1:0-10096 GCA_903798235.1 Fraxinus ornus | reverse complement strand
CCCCCTATTGGTGGGGCGTCTGTGAGCCACAACGCCCCACCACAGACGCCCCACCAATAGGGGGTGTTGGGTGTTCATTATGGACACCCCTATGGGTAAAGTTATGTACCTATAGCACAACTCATATTTGAAATGGTGTCTAATGTATTTAGCCCCTATTTGGGCTCCATTTTTTAAGATATTTTTTTTCCAAAACTCATTTTTAATTGCAGATTATTCGATAAAATAGTATTACACGTAAACTAAAAAAAAAAACTTATTTTTTAATCACATATTCTCTAAAAATCACAATTTCAAAAAAAAATAAAAATTCCAAACTCTACCCAAACAAGGGCTTATTCAATCAATCAAATTTTAATCCAAATATCATAATTCTTTTTAGCTCATTTCAATAGGCTACTCATTAAGTCCCTCTTTGAAAATGATTAAAATCATTTATTTATTTTTTATCAAAGTCTAGAATTCATTTTAACCACTTATTTTATGAACTTCACAATTTTTCAACCATATATTTCTCAAACCTTTATCAAAATCTATTAAAAAAAATATGATTTTATTCTTTACCAAAAATGAGCAAATTTTGTTCCAAATATTTGGGATTTATTCCCTTCGTCTCCTTTATCACAATTTCCATAAAACCAAAAGTCCGTTTGGCCCTCATTATTCCGAATTATAACTTTTTTTTGGAGAATATGTGGTTATAAAAGAAGGAAATATTAAGATTTACATATAATATTATTTTATTGAAAACTTTGTAGATGATAAGAAATAGAGAAAAATGTATTATAATTTAATGGGTCAAACGGGGGCTAACTAAGTCTTTGTTTGGGCTCTATTAAACCAAAAATACATTTTTTTTCAAAATTCATTTTCAACTATACATTTTTAAATAAAATAATATTACATGTAAATTCAAAATACTTTTATTACTTTTTAACAACACATTCTTTAAAAAATTAGGGACTGTTTTCTTTGTGTTTCAGTTTTGAGTTTTGAGTTTTAAATCCATTTTGTGTTTTGTGTTTTGATTGTCTGATTTGAAATTGTTGAAAATACGTTCTTTTTGTCATTTTGAAAAATCATTTCTCAAAATATAAAAATGAAAAACGCGTTTACTTTGAAATTTTGAGAATATTTTTTTTATAATATTTTATTCAAGAAATCTATTATTCAATAAATTTTAATAATTTAATGTTAAAATAGTATTATATAACATATAAATATTGAAGTTGGTGAATCTTGAAATATTATTTTTCCAGATATAAAAAAATACAACCTAAATTAAATTTGACAAGTCCTTATTTTTCTACTTGTACGTAACTTGTGACAAGAATTAACTCGCATCAAGTCACAACCAAACCTAATCAAATTGCAAAAAAAGGGAACGCTAATCTCATATTGATATGGCAATATTGAAATCAATCTTATCGAGTTCATGTTAGTTCTCACAATTTTTGCCAATTACAATTTTGATCGTCTAAACACGATGACTATCATCCATGAAAATAAATAAGATTACCCCTTCATTATAGTCTATAGATAAACCACTTACAAGTAAAACTCTACATCCTCACATCACATAGAGACGTCATTTAATGCAAATCAGGCTGTTAAAAAGAAAATAAATAAAGAATTTTCAACATACAATCTTGTGCAAGCAAATTTTTTTTTTAATCTCAAAATGTTACTTTGATGAATATAATATTTACATAAACAAATTCACGTACTTCAAATTAGAAAGAGAAGATATGCTCCAAGAAATGGTAAATAATAAAAGAAATGAATAGAACTGATAGTTTTAGAAATGTATTCAGACATCACTTTCCCAAGGTAGTATAAGTGGAATAGAATGCATTGCCACAAAATCATCCTCATTATAATAATGGCCATTCTCTTTTTTCCATAAAAGGAAAGAAACGAAGAAATTGAAAAATCAAAATTCAGCTCAATCAAGCAAGACCCCTCTGTTCGAAGACATCAAGCATTGCAGTTCCAATCTTCACAGGCGACTCAACCACAGTAACCCCAGCTACTCTGAGGGTCTTGATTTTGTCGTGCTGTACCCTTCCCTCCCGATACAATTGCTGCAAATTCAACCAGTAGATTACAATGCATTTTTAATTGATAAAATTAGGAAGACTAAGAATCTATGCCCATAAAAAGATGAACCCTTTTACCCACCCAAATACTCAAAGGCCAAACATGGGGCAACAAGCATTGTTTGATACATTAACCTGAGTGGATTAAGAATAATACACGACAGAATTAAACACGACTGGACAAAGAAGAGTTAAGCCTATTAAACATGACTTTATAATTTATATAATAGAAGATGAAGATATGGTGACTATAAAGAAGTTCATCGAAAATTCTGCATGAAGAAAATGCAAACATAGGACATAACCAGTGGCTTGCAAGGTGACCGACTCTTTAACTTTTAATATAACCAAATAGTAAGGGATGGAGGAAACAAAGAAGGCTGCAAATTTCTGGCATTAACTACTGGCAAATACCGGACAGGTAACTTCAAAAAGTAAAACTATAAAGCATACAAACAGAGCCGGACTTTACTTAGGCAATGTCGAGTAGCACTTCAACCACTGAAATAGCAGCTAATTATTACATTCTCAGTTTTACCAGTAAGTTGGTCTACCTTCAAAATATTGATGCTCCCTTTCACCACCCCAGTGGAGTTGGTCTTCAAAGTTCTTGATTGCTACTATGATGCTTACCTATCCAATAATCCAAAGCTTAGTTCTGTCGAATCAAAGTGGTTGATGGATCATAGTGATCATCATCAAAATATTATACTACATCTTTGGCTCAAAGATCCCAGTTACAAAATGTCTTGACAATGGCCAACTGCAAAGTGCTAAAAAGAAAATTGGCAATAACTAACATAAAACAAGAAATTTGACTTGTTGGAGTTCATCTCATCCTCAACTTCTCAAGGTGCTGCAAAGTAAGCTTTATTTGATGTGTCAGCCTATTTCCAGACGATCAAATAATTTGATGTTTTCTGTAGGTTATCAGAATAGATAACGTTCAAAGCTATGCACATAGTGGAATTCTGTTTCTTCCTCTTTTGTCTTGTTTCTTCCTACTACGTAAATTTTTATATTTATACAAATTCCATTGAGCCACATATATGGAAGCCAAAACTCACAACCTTCTTTCTTAAAATTATTGAATCCTCATCTTCCGTCAGTATCACTAGATCTTTTCATATGGCTTTTTCCATTTCACTAGTATACATCTCATGCTTGTTGAGTTCACTTCCAATTCTGTCCAAGAACGGAACAAAAATAGAACAAAATATACAGGGTATATTGCATACTTTCTCCCCGTTCTTGAGTTCATAATCAGAAATCAGAATCAATTTATTATCAACATTAACAGAATTGGTTGTGCAAAAAACACAAGGAACATACAAACAAACTTTATCATGAATAATTGAAAACTCCAGAAAAAGAAAATGGGTACAAAATTCGGGAGCCAAATTTCAAAATAAAAACTATATTATCATAGAAAAGTACCAGAAAATCGACCCGAAGCTAAAACTAAATCAAATCCCTTTACCTAAGACTTCAGATTCATCTATTTAAACCAAAAAATAAATAGGATTGATGGGCATACCTCAAACACGGCTTGAAGAACACGAAATCTGTAGTAGATCAAGCCGGAATTTATTGAAGAAAATCGATAGTGTGTCAATTGAAGAGATTGGGATTGCAACCATGGGATCTACAAGAACTTTTGAGGCTAAGTGGATCGGTAGCTCAACGAAGAATTTTGGGGAAATGAAAAAGGAGGCGATTTCCGCGTTTTCAATTTTTAACGTGTTTTGGGAAGAAAACACTCAAAACGTTAATGACGTTTTGAGTTCCAGTTGAGATTTTTTTATTTTTTTTTTCAAAAATTTATTTTCGAAAATGGAAAAGATGGACACATTTTCACTGTTTTAAAAAATCGAAAACAGAAAACGGCCCAAAAATAGCAAAGAGAAAGGGACTAAGTTTTTACAATTCGATTACAATATCCAAATTAGGGTTTTTACTCTGAAATTTATCTGTATCTGAACTTTTCGTTGCTCATTTCAGGTTCATCGACTGTCTCTCTCTTCATATATTTACATATAAATATAGGCGGATTTCTGTTTTACGAAGTAATTAGGGATTGGACCTATACTTTATGATTGTTGCAGTAGATGAGAGGGAATTTTTGAATATGATTTTTTTGTTCCTTTGGCATGCTCGATAAATTCAATTTCGTTTTTTTATCTTATTGGTTGGTTATATTTTGAAGCAGATTGTTATATAGCTCATTTTTCTGAGTTAATTGATACTTGATTGGAGGAAATGGCGTCAAGATTTTGGACCCAGGTATGTTCTCTTTCCACTTTTATCAATACATTTTTTATAAGTTATTTTCCGAAGTCAAAATCTATTTTTTTTTTCCCGAAATTTGATTTTTCTGAATTTTTCACTCTAATTTCAATATTAAGCCCTATTTGATACACATTATTTTTTTCATTCTCATTCTTCTGCTCATTTCCAACCACACATTCATCAATAAAATAATATTTTTCATCACATCGATAACTTTTTCTTCTTTTTTAACCACACATTATCCATCATTCCACTATTTCAGAATACATTCTTCCAAAATAATGTGGCTGAAACACACCCTAAATTTTTTGTTGTTGTGCATGGCGTTTTGAATTTAGGTACCTTACTTCGAAGTGCATTAACAACTTTTATATTTTAATAATACATCTCTAGTAGGTATTATTTGATACACGTTTGCTTAATTGTAATCTGAACTTTGCCAAATTTTGTGTGATCAAAGATTTGGATTTGAAAGATATTTGTTTTTTTATCTTGAAGGAACCTGGATAGGACAAGACTTGTATGTTTACCTACTGAAGGTTCAACACTATATATTCTTATATTGGTTATTGGGTTTGTAGGGTGATAGTGACACTGAAGAGGAGGAGGAGGAGGAGGAGGAGGAGAGTGATTATGAGCCAGAAGACAGTGGGCCAGTGGAAACAATTGCAACAACCGGAAGCAGATATCTCCAGGGTAATGCCAGCGATAGTGATGACTCAGATGGGCAGAAGCGTATTGTCTGATCTGCCAAGGACAAGCATTTTGAGGAGTTGTCTGCCACAGTTGATCGGATGAAAAATGCTATGAAGATCAATGACTGGGTCAGCTTGCAAGAGACGTTTGACAAGATCAATAAGCAACTGGAGAAGGTCATGAGAGTTACAGAGTCAGATAGAGCTCCTAATCTTTATATTAAGGCTCTTGTGATGTTGGAGGATTTCTTGAATCAGGCCTTGGCCAATAAAGAGGCAAAGAAGAAGATGAGTAGTAGTAATGCGAAGGCCTTGAATTCAATGAAGCAGAAGTTGAAGAAGAACAACAAGCAGTATGAAGATTTAATTAACAAGTACAGGGAGAGGCCAGATCTTTTTGAGGAAAAAAATGAGAATGAAGAAGAGGAAGAGAATGACAAAGATTCCGAGTTCGATGAGGATCCATCTGAGCTTACAAGGCTGGGTTCTGATAAGGAGGATGTGGATGAAGATGAAGTGGACAAAGAGTCATCTGAAACTGGACTTGGTTGGGAGAAGATGTTGAGCAAGAAAGATAAACTGATGGATAAGCAGTTCAAGGATCCAAGCCAAATCACTTGGGAGACTGTCAACAAGAAGTTCAAGGAGATTGTTGCTGCTAGAGGTAGGAAGGGGACTGGAAGAATTGAATTGGTTGAGCAGCTCACGTTCTTAACACGAGTTGCCAAGACTCCTGCTCAGAAGCTTGAGATCATTTTCAATGTGGTCTCTGCACAGTTTGATGTTAATCCGAGTCTCATTGGGCACATGCCAATCAGTGTGTGGAAAAAGTGTGTGCATAATATGCTTTCCATTCTTGATATTTTGACCCAATACCCAAATATTGTGGTTGATGACACAGTGGAGCCTGATGAGAATGAGACCCAAAAAGGAGCAGACTTTATTGGAACAATTAGGATTTGGGGAAATCTGGTAGCATTTCTTGAAAGGATAGATGTGGAATTTTTTAAGAGTCTTCAGGTTATTGATCCACACACTCGTGAATATGTTGAGAGACTCAGGGATGAGCCAATGTTCCTAGTTCTTGCTCAGAATGTCCAGGAATATCTGGAACGCGCTGGGGACAATAAGGGTGCTGCAAAGGTTGCCCTTAAACATGTCGAGCTCATTTATTATAAGCCACATGAGGTATATGATGCTGTGAGAAAGTTGGCTGATTTATCGGATGACAGGGGAGAAACAGAGTCCGTAGAGGAACCTAAAGCTACTGATGAAAGTGGGAGACCACCTGCATTTGTTGCAACTCCTGAGCTGGTACCTCGTAAACCTACCTTTCCAGGTGATAGCAGGACCTTGATGGACATCCTTGTTTCTCTCATATACAAGTATGGAGATGAGCGTACTAAGGCTCGTGCAATGCTTTGTAATATTTACCACCATGCTATCCTGGACAAATTCTCAACAGCCCGTGACTTGTTGCTCATGAGTCATCTACAGGATAATGTTCAACACATGGATATTTCTACCCAAATACTTTTCAACAGAGCTATGGCACAGCTTGGACTGTGTGCATTCAGGGTGGGACTTATGGTCGAGGGCCACAATTGCCTCTCAGAACTGTATTCTGCTGGCAGGGTGAAGGAATTACTTGCTCAAGGTTTTGCACAAAGTCGATATCATGAGAAGACACCTGAACATGTAGTATTTTTACGCTATCTTCATCACATTTCATTTTCTTTTTTCATTTTTTTTTCTTTTTGTGTTTATATTATTCTTATATTTATTTATTTTGTGTACTTTTATTACTTTAAATATATATAAAAAAATCTAAAAATAAAAAAAAAATCAAAAATATTTTCTTTTTGTGTGCTTGTGTGAGTTAGATAATTTTGTCTACATGCATATATTTGGAATCATGTATTAGATTATAAATTGTGAAAAATTTCGTGTTAAGACTAATTTATGCTTATTCAAGTGAAATTTGATATTTTTTAGCACAAGAATTATGTTTTGCATCATGAAGAAATAATTTGATTCAAAATTTGAATAGGTGAAAAATAAATAAAAAATTAGTGGGTCTTAGATGCTAAATCCCAATAACCACTAAATTATACATTCTTAAACCAATTCTAGGATAGTTTGGGGGTGATTGAGTTGTTGTAGGAAGACATTGAAATAGATGTGGATTCCATGTGTGCTAAATTTTGTATGGATTGTCTAATGCCATAAGGTGAAAATTAGGTGAAAATCTTAAGTTAGAGGTTGATTTTTAAGAATAAGTGTTTAATAAGGACTATTGCACTAATCATTGTATTAAAAAGAGAAAATATTGTCTTTTTGTGAAACTTCTATCCGTAGCCTTTATATGACTTGAGTGATTAAGCCTGCAAGGGTCTCTAAAAATCTGGNTGTCCCCAACTATTCTAATTCAAGGCAAACACTTACTCCACTTCCTAGCCGCCTTAAACTTCCCTCCAGAAATACAATTCTACTACAAACGGAACACCTACAATAAGGGAAGTGCAGTCCTTTTAGGACTCCACCTTCGACGCCTATAAAAACCTAGCCAGCTCTCCCTCTCAAGGTACGTTTTTCTTAATAACATTCAACATAAAGTTTCTCTTGAATACTTAACTGACTTTACCATCGGAGGGGCGACGAGGACACACCTCGACGCCTTCGTTTCAGGTACCAAAGACCAGATCACGTAAAGTTCTCTCATTCGGATCGGGTTGGCCCAGGTACGAATTTTGGTAGCATCAAATAATAAGTTAAAATAAGCACTCCTGCTTTCATGAGCTCTTTTAAGGGTAGTAATTAGGCTTTCACCTTATTTAAGTGAATGCATGTTAGCCTATATTTGGCTCATGTTTGTAAAGTGTGTATAAAAACTTGAGTCACTTTCCATCCACACATTTGAGAGACTCACAAGTACTACTCATTTATCCACCACTCATTTTTATATATTTATAAACAAAACCATTTATAAGCACTTTGGAAACATGCTTTTAATCACATTGGTTGTTGTCGTACTATATTTTTTTCTTGATGTATTTGGCTGCCTAGAAGTTTTGTTAGTAGCTTTTAGAGGTGGTTTAAGAGTATTTTTAATGATATGTTGTTGGAATCTTCCAGGAACGGCTGGAAAGGAGGAGGCAGATGCCATACCACATGCATATAAATCTTGAGCTTCTTGAGGCTGTCCATTTGATATGTGCTATGTTGCTTGAGGTCCCAAACATAGCAGCCAGTGGCCATGATGCCAAACGTATGGTCATAAGCAAGACTTTCCGGAGGTTGCTTGATGTGAGTGAGAGGCAAACATTCACTGGTCCTCCTGAAAACGTTAGGGACCATGTAATGGCTGCCACAAGGGCTCTTAGGCATGGGGATTTCGAGAAGGCATATGGTGTAATCAAATCTCTTGACATTTGGAGGCTTCTTCGAAACAAAGATAATATCCTTGAGATGCTAAGGGCCAAAATGAAGGAAGAGGCTTTAAGGACCTACCTGTTTACATATTCATCCTCTTATAATTCTTTGAGCCTGGATCACCTAGCCCAGATGTTTGATCTTTCCAAGGCACAGGCTCGTAGCATTGTAAGCAAAATGATGATCAATGATGAGCTTCATGCAAGTTTGGATCAGCCAACCCAGTGCTTGGTGTTCCATGATGTTGGACACACAAGATTGCAGGCTCTGGCATTCCATTTGACAGAGAAACTTGCCATCCTTACAGAAACTAATGAGCGAGCAATTGAGGCACGCATTGGTGGAGGATTGGATAGTCTCCCTCACAGGCGCAAGGACGGACAAGATTATGCTGCAGTAGCTGCTTCTGGTGGTGGTGGTAGGTGGCACGACTTCTCTTTCTCACAAAATAGGCAAGGCAGCAGTAGTGGTCGAACGGGATATAATATCGGAGGTGGCTACCAGAATTCACGATATCAGGATGGGATGGGTCGACCTGGTTCACGGGGAAATCAGATGGATTCATCGACCCGGATGGTTAAGCTCCACCGGGCAGGTCGTGCTTAGTGCGAGAAAGTAGACAGACTCCTACTTGACTGTTGGCCTCAGGAATTAATTTTATCTCTCTATTCGATATCATTTTTATTTTATTTATTTTATGAGATTTTCTCTGTATTAGAGCAAAAATTTTTGACACAATACTTTGCAACCCCTGTTATTTTTCTAGTTTCTGAAGCTCGGTAAGACATTAAAATGATTCTGTCTGTTTATTGCACAGATGACTTTTGGTTTTGGTTGGATTTTTCTATTATTAGTTGCTGACTACTCTCATGACCGTGGGCCATTGATCTGAATAGTTGTGGCACCCACTTGGCTCTTACTGCACCAGACCAAACCCGTTTGTGCTAGTTCATCTTACTTTACACCCTCATGGTCAGTCAGAAATGCTGACAGATAAGTCCACTTGAAGAAACATTTGAATTGTAGTTGGATAACCTGATCTTCCATTTGAAATTTAGCCTCTGTTTGGTGTAGTTAATGATCAGAGTTTCCGTGGATTTTAATTAAAGTTGATGAAATGTGTGGTTGAAAAGTTGTTGGTCCCATGAAATGTGTGGTTAAAATTACTTGTTAATTTAGACTATCAGCAAGTTTTTAATCTACATTTAGTTTGAAACAATTGAGTATGTGACCACTGCGCAATTTGCATCCTATCCCATTTTGTTCCTCTGCTGTGATAGTATCAGTCTCAACTCTCAGTCAAATTTTCCTATGGCCTTCGTTTATCATTTGATCTAATAGCATTTCTTAAGATAGGAACAAGTTCCAATAAGTATGAAAATAGAAAGATTCAATAGATAGTTAGCTCCATTTTGGTGTAATGCGACTGAAGCTTGGGTGAAACTAAGTGAAGTCCGGACGAACTTATGTTCATTATATGCTACCTCATATTCAATTATTGAATGCAATGTCATTCTTCTAACTGAAATATATCAAGGATTGAACTTCAATCACTACTTCTTAATGTAATAATTGTTGGAA
>CAIGRF010004209.1:6553-26689 GCA_903798235.1 Fraxinus ornus | reverse complement strand
TCATTCTCAATCCAACCTACTAACCGATTCTCCTGTAAAGAGAGATTTCTGAGCTCTTGAAAGGGAAGAAATAGAGAGGCATTAAAATACCAATCTCCTAATAGAGAGGCGGTATCAAGATTAATGTTGATTACTCGTTTAGTTGCGTTGCTGCATTCAACCCTTTTCCATTGACAACAATCAGTTCCAATATTATCAACCATTTGGAAAGTTCATATTTGCTTCGAGGTGCAAAAGAGCGACCCTTTCTTCCTCCCAACACCCTAAACAATACCATCCATTTAGTAATGAAAGCACCATCATCGATAACATTACCCATAACTTTATTCCCATCTTTCTTAATTATCAACACACTAATTCTGACTTATCTGAATTATAGCAACACTGCAAAATCTCTTATATTTAGTGCTTGGTGGATTTTCTGCTTTGGTAGCGTCCCTTTTTAAAGGAGAAACTTGATGTATTGACTGAAACTAATATTATTCATTTTTATGACTTTTTATGTGTATAAAAATATTGTCCCTACTTTATTGTCCGAACTCCGGGAAATTTCCTATAAAATCTAGATAACAAATAAGACATGTAGATTTTTTCTTCATTTTATTTTTTTTTCTTGGTAAGAAATTAAGATTCATGATATTCTACAATCAAGTCTTGACTAATTAATGGCAAAATGAATTCTATCATATATTTCCTGTCACTAATGTCACAAGCAAAGGGACCACAAGAGGAAAATAGTACAAACTAAAATGAAGAGACTTTGACTTTTCCACCAAGAGAAGTCTTTCATTTGTCCATTTTAAGAGTAGTAAACGTCCTAGCCTTTTGGTTTGACGACATGAGATGCAAAACTTAAAGAGTTATATCTATTTCGTAATATATGGTTTTGAAGAGTTGTAATGTAGAGTTACAACGATTGTTACAACTACAATACGAAAAAAAAAAAACTCTCAAAGTATACAATATCGACTCAAATCTTCTTGAACTTCACCACCGATATGTTCTATGATGTTGAGATTAGATTTTAGTCATAGCAGATCAAAGCATGTTGTCCAAGGAAATGACAATGGATAACCAAAAAATAAATAAAAATTGCTGAAGTAGTCAACAATCCTTGCTAGAGAACAAGTCTCATCCCTTAGTTACTCTTTCTTCCGTCTCATTTGCCAAATCCAAATGAAACCAAGTGAAGAGACTTGCAATTAAAAAATCAAGATATTTGAATTTGAAATTCAAACATTATACCACGATAAAAAAGTGAAAGAGACAAGTCTAGCATAGAGAAATTAACCACAAAACTAAATTCAACTATTTTATTAATATATAATCACAATTCTCCTAAACTAGCACAATCCTCACCAAGTACTCTAGTCAAATTAATATGTGCCAGTGGTTAAGTAATCCACCTCACAGGTTCATTGTTTCCTCTTACGGCTAAACTTTATATCCATGCCTTTTGCTTCATTGTTTCCTCTTTCATATGATGTTGTTGAAGGATATAAACAAGTTTTTAATTTGGAGCAAAACTTGTCATTTATACATTTGTCACTAATGCTCTGCGAAAGAATGTTATCATTTTGCATGGAAACCACTAGTCATTGATTAACTATACACATCTGCCTCCACGTTTTTTTTTTAATTTTATTTTACATTGTCATTTTATTTGAATATAATTGACGTGGTTTACATATGGGAAGTATCAATTATTTTACAGTTTTAAGATTTTATTACTTTATGATATTTTTTTTATTGTTTGCTTTGGTTAAAGTTTTGCTTATGGTAGTATTTTAATTAATATAGTAGATAAGGATTTTACTGTGGTATTATAAAATTTCATTATAGAATAAGATAATGAAATAAAAATTGTTTATCTAAATAGTTGATATTCATGATTAAATCAACATGAATTAGAAGGTTTTGAGTGATTTTCGTGTTCTCAAGCTTTTTTGCGCGCACTATTTGAAAATTTTATTTTATGTACTTGTATACTTGCTTATTCATTTTTATGACTTTTTCAATGTACAAAAAATATTATCTCTACTATATTGTCCAAATTCCAGGAAATTTCCTATAAAATCCAAATAACAAATAAGACGTCTAGATATTTTCTTCATTTTATTTTTTTTATTGGTAAGAAATTAAGATTCATGATATTCTACAATCAAGTATTGACTAATTAATGGCGAAATGAATTCTAACATATATTTCTTGTCAGTTATGTCACAAGCAAAGGGACTACCAGAGAAAAATGGTGCAAACTAAAATGAGGAGACTTTGACTTGTGATTACTAAAATATTTAATTCGAGGGAGACTGACAAAAGCAAGTCAATTTCTACCTAGTAGTAAAAACATTATATTATTAAAATTTTAATCCGCTAGTTTTTTTCCCTGTTAGCTCATTAATCAGTCTCAAATGCAGTCTTGATGTTAAAAAAAAACAATAGTAAGCTAGCCCAAAACATTTTTCGCACAAAGTTTTTTTGATATCATATATACTTGGTCAATGTTGAGATGTTAATTGAGAAGATAACAAATTTCTTTGGGAAGGTTAAAACACAACTAGAAAACATACCAACAAGAAAATAACTGCTTTTTAACTACCCATTCCAAACTACTCACGTAGCTGCCATTACCAATTTGGGATGAGCACTTACAACAATTTTTTTTTTAGTTAATAACTGCACACATATTTATAACTAATGCTCAAGTACTGTTAACAAAAATGCTCAAGTAATGCATAGTTAATGCACTAATAATAAGATATTTAAATTCTTGATTTTTTACAATCAAATAATTAGTTGATTGACTGTTGAAAGAAAAAAAGACAATTTTTTTACATCCCAAACTAATTTTCTCATAATGCAGTGGCTAGTGGACCACGTTTGGCAAAGTTGTGCAAATTGAAGAAATTTCCACAATCCTCCCCACCTATCAAGGACTATATTTATCTACAACTACACGTTTTTCCACCAAGAGAACACTTTCATTTGTCCATTTTGAGAGTAGTAAACATTTGCTTCTACTTTCTATCCCAATCTTCTGGTATGACAACATGAGTACGTTTTGAATTCTGATATATCTATTACGTGAAATATGATCTTGAAGAGTTGTAATGTAGAGTAACAATGATTGTTAACAAACTCTCAAAGTATACAATATCGACTCAAATATTCTTTAACTTCACCACCGATATGGTCTATGACGTTGAGATTAGATTTTAGTCATAGATGATCAAAGCATGATCATCGTCCAAGGAAATGGCAATGGATAACCAAAAAAAAAAAAAAAATTTGTCGTGGTGGTCATTCTTGCAATTTTATTTTATGTAATTATCTGGACTTCTATACTTGCTTATTTATTGATAATTATGTGGATATCTACTAAATTAATTTTTTGTAAACTATATTAATTGTAGGAAAAGTTCCAACTTGAATGCAATTAGCATGAAAAATGATTTTCTAAAGCCTAAACAGAGTTTATTTGGAGCAATCAAAAATTAAACAAAGTGCTCATAAATAATTAGAAGAATTAATAGAGCATTTAGATGAAATTCATAAAACTTGGGAGTTGAATTTGACAAGTAGAAAGTCTGAGATCTAAATTACATATTTTTGGAACATAAGATAAGATGGACTAATTTCGAATTATTATGAAGTTTTGGGAACCAATATGGAAGATTTTGGAAATTTCAATACCACAATTGAAGATTAGAATGAAAAGGGACAAAAATCATAAAAATACATAATATGGGGACCTAATTGAGAATTCAGAGGTTGACCGTGGTCCAGCCCATACCACTTTTTTGCCTAGGTTGGACCATCTGGCATGATTGCTGAGTTTTGTTATTTTTTAGTTTTCTTAATTGCTTTTGATTCATTTCCAAAGCTTAAAAACCAATATTTTTCCACCCTATAAATTGACCTTTTTTAGGTCATAAAAAGGGGTTTCATCATAGAAAATTAGAGGAAGAGAAAAAATCAAAGCAAAAATCAATAAACTATGATTTATAGTTCTTAGCTTAGGAGAAAACGATTCTTCATACAAGATCGTCAACTTTTTCTCATTTATGACCTTCAAACCCAATGAGATACTTTAATTTCTTCTTGTATTTTTTCTCGGTGCAAGATTATCAAATTAATAATTACCTTTTTTTCCCTTGAAAACCGATTTGCCAATGACGGTTTTAATTTTCTTCCAAAAGAATTAAATTACATCTTCACAATGCCCAATGGTTCTAGTTCTTTACTTTCACTAAAGAACTTGCAAACAGAAATGCAAAATCCATAGGAAGGGAATACTCACTCATTTTCGTTCCAAAGTCGGTGAAATTTCTCCTTTTCCACATGAATTGGTAAATCTACAATCAATGAAAAGTTTACCTAACTAATCGCAAATAAGATACTTAATTGTATGGATAATTGCAAATAAGATACTTAAATAAAAACATTACAGCAATTATTGAAGACATTCAATAATATTAAGTGATTAAAACATAAAACACTAATAAGTACTGAATTAAGACTAACAAGATGCATTCACGTGTAGATTTTTTTTTTTGCTCTTTTTTTTTTTCTTTTGGTAAGAAATCAAGATTCATGATATTTTACAATCAGGTATTGACTAATTAATGGCGAAATGAATTCTTCCATGTATTTCCTTTCAGTAATGTCACAAGCTAAGGGACCACTTGAGGAATATGGTGCAAATTAAAATGAGGAGAATTTGACTTGGGATTACTAAAACGTTAAAGCCATTAATTCGAGAGAGAGTGTGACACAAGCAACATCATTTTCAACATAGTAGTAAAAACATTGAAATGTTAAAAATTTAATCCACTAGTTTTTTCCCTGTTAGAAAATGCAATTTTGATGTTAAAAAAAAAAAACAGTAATTGAGAATACAGCAACTAAAACATTTTTCGCAGACATTTTTTTATATCATATATACGTGCTCAATGTTGAGGGGTTAATTGAGAAGACAACAAATGTAATCCAAATCAGTCATATTGATCAAGTTTGAGTTGGTTTTTTTTAGTTAAATTGAGTTGGGTTCGAATTAAGAAATTAAATTTTAGATTGGGTCTGTTCCAAGTCTTGGATTATCCATTAAAATCCAACCCAACAAATAAAAATATTTTAAAAATAAAAATTAGTACTTAAAAACCAAAAACCTAAAAATCAATTTCAAACTTTACAATTTTCTTCTATGCCTCTAGTCTCTTCTACCTCTCATCTTCTCTCATTCCTGCTTGTGCGTGAGTCTATTGCCTCGATTTTGTGACACGATTTTTGTGTTAAACGCTTGGATTGAAGGGGGAGATTCCCAATTACAAAGTAGCATTTGCTGAATTTATAATTTACCGAATTGCTATTTAATTATCCAACTTAAAGAAGTTGTATGGTGTAAGCATACGGTATTGATTTTTTCCAATATAGTCGGCAATCCTATTCTTTAGAATATAACGCTTGAAATTTGAATTTAAAAAGTACGTTCACCTAGAGAATGTTCAATTGATCACTGGTATTAACTTGGTGATTGTGTATATCATTAATCCATTATGCACCAACAGTCTGCAACAACTCTATATTTTATTAATTCAAAATTGGTCCATTCCAGTTTTATATTAGTTTGGACGTCAAAATTCTTGAATATGTTGAACTAATACTTGGGTTCTGTGTTTTGTTCGGAATATAAATTGTGACTCTTGTAAATTCATTTAGCGCGTTTTGGTTTAATTTCCTCTTTAATATGATGTGGAATGGCAATGGATAACCAAGAAAATTGCCTGAGGTAGTCAACAATTCTTGCCAGAGAACAAGTCTTATCCCTTAGTTACTCTTTCTTATCTCTCGTTTGCCAAATCCAAATGAAACCAAGTGAAGAGACTTGCAATTAAAAGACATTTGAATTCGAAATCAAACATTATACCACAATAAAGAGTGAAACACACAAGTCTAGTATAAAGAAATTAACCATAAAACTAAATTCAACTATTATATTAATATATGGTCCACAATTCTCCTAAATAAGCACAATCCTCACCAAACTCTCTAGTCCAATTAACATGTGCCATATAGTTAAGTAATCCACCTCGCAGGTTCATTGTTTCCTCTTACGACTAAACTTTCTATCCATGCCTTGTGCTTCATTGTTTTCCCTTTCATATGATGTCGTTGAAGGATATAAACAAGTTTTTAATTTGGAGCAAAACCAGTCATTTATACATTTGTCACTAATGCTTTGCGAAAGAATGCTATCAATTAATAAACAATTCAAATAATTAATTCTACAAATGTCCAACACTCAATTTATAATATCATTATTCTAGTTCTCCCTTTTATGTAGAACTCATTAGGTTCCAAATCACGATATCGAACGACGTGAATTATTATTTTGATATAATCAAAATAAGATAAATTAAATTTTCTTTTAATTTATCGTTGAATTACCTAAATTAATTAATTCACTTGCATCACTCCCCAATATGTAAGGGCATTATATGTGATGGAAAATATCATGTGGTGTAACAATATCAAATTTGTTTGTTTACCATGAAATTATTATCTCTTCCTCAATATGAAATTCGATCAATTGTGATATATGAAATTTTGTAAATCTTGATTATCGATTTTATCTTTTATTCCACTCTTAAGCCAATGATAATCGAAACACTTTTTAGCTTACATACTTACCTTAGCCAATTATTTCGATAACAACTTAGCCGAATGGAACATAAATATAATATCTTACTATCTAAGAGTATCGAATTTTCTATTGATTATTCACAACTTTCATATGATTATTAACATACCAGAACGATATCAAATTTGCGACACTTGGTAAAGCAACATTCAACACCACCAAAATATGACGTCTTCATATAAGGCAATAAAATGACATCAAGTTGAATGACCAATTTCATTATCGAACGTTAGAGATTAACCATCGACTCTCAAATTGTTATTGTTACACACCACTCTTTTATAGTTAAAGTCAAGTAATTTAGCTAGTCTAAGTCAAATAAGGACTTAAGTTGAATAAATGATTTCCATGGGACTTAAATTGCAATTACAAATACTTAACGGCAAAAATGATATAATAAAGGAATTTAAGGATTTAGATTCTATTATTTGAAGTTTAATGACTAAATGTTATGTTATTTGAAGATTGGGGGACTTGACTTGAAATTATTCAATAGTTATCCATCAAACTTTAGATATATGAATCCATTTTCTCATTTTGGTGGACAAAATGAAAGAGAAAACAGAGGCAGAGGAAGGAAAGAAAATAGAAAAAGAATAGGGAAGAACAAGAATCGGAAGCCGGAATTTTCAAGCTTGGGTTCTTCATCCCTCCAATTCCTTGTTATTTTCAAGAGGCAAGTAAAAAGTTACGTTAATTGAATTTTTAATGGAAAAATTTCGAGGTTTGGCGAGAATTAAAGGTTATTAGCATGTATTTAAACAAGAATATATTAAAGAGATGTGTATTGGAAAATTGGTGTTGAATAAAGTAAAACTTTGGTAATAAATTTGCGAAATAGAGACTTATTTTTTAATTTCCTTGTGTTTATATGATATTAAACACATGATTTTGATTTGAGGATTAATTTTACTTATTCTACCTTATTCTTTCCCAATTTCTGCAGATTCCTACAAGGTGCTGTTTTTAAAAACTCTCCCCAGAAAGTGCTTTTTTTTTTTTTGTGAATGGGTTTGGAGACAGATTTCAATATACAGACATTGGTGCCAGATTTCAATATTCAGGAAATGGACTATGCTACACTACCATAATCATCTACATAAAGTTTCACATAATGTACAAGTGGCTCCCCCCTATTGGGGCCCGACACTCCCCCCAATAGGGGGGAGCCACTTGTATCTGCAATCATCAGCTACTGTTACACCTCGAAAGACTACAATATCTTGCTTGCTGGGCAAGTTTACCGAAGAACTGAACCGAGCTCACATACCCGACCTCGCGTTGTCCTCTCTTCATTGGAACATAAATAGTCCGACCTTAGCGACCTCGTAGGTCAGTGTCAACAAACATCAATATCACAAAATTACTTATGAAATTAAAAATTCATTTATTGGAGTCCCATAGAAACATTCTCAACTACAAATCTCAAGTTTATCCAAGAAGATAGAAATAAAGACAGCATCAAGGAAACAAAACAATCTTCCAACTCAATCGCATTATTAACATTCCAAGGAACATTCAATAAACTGAAGGCAAAAAAAACTACCCACACATAAAGTGATCATGGAATCAGACCTGCACCATATTACTACAGGGAATCTGTACAAGTTGCTTCCACATGAATGGAAGTTCATATATTCTAGTAAGCAACTCCAACACAATATCACCATCAGCTAAAATTGGCACTAGAATATCAATCTCCATTTACAAAATAACTTTCTTCCAAACCTGCACACTGCCAACCTTCTTCCATTTACAAAGCAACCTTATTACAAACTCGCACTAAAAAATGTAGTTTAGAATCATATATCAACCATGTTGAAGCAATTGATGGTCAAATTTTTACTCAATCCGAAAAATGAACCTTCTTCCAAACCAGCACCCTGCCAATTTTTACTCAATCACTCTCACAATCTGCCTCTCTACTAAGCTAAGTTCTCAATATTTAAAATTTAAAAGACACAAATGCGTATGGCAATTCACATCCCTAAACTGTTAAGGTCAATTTTGGCAGTTTTTCAACCTCAAATGATCTGAAACTATCCCAATGTTCGAACACAATGGAAAACTACTCGTAATTGTCTTCACGTCTCCCTCATGTCTAAAAATACACTGAATTGGTAGATTGAAGTCAGTTGGATATCGAAGTCTTAATGTTCTCCAACAATTGCTTGCAACAGTGCCATCCAACCAATTATTCTTACTTCTCTCCACCAAAGTTCATAGGAAGACCCAAGTAAACCAATTGATCGACTCAACAATACCGACAGTCCACCAGCTTCTTCCAGTTCTCTTCCATTAAAAGCCCGTAATAACAGTCCCTCAAGTCCGTATATGGATATCTATATAATGCATGGACTTTATTGATGTGGCTATAGCATGTCATTGTCCAAAGTGTATGCGTTATTCGTTGTAGAAGAGACGAAAAAGTATGCAGAAGTGAAGTCCGACGTAAGAATGAAGTGTTAGGTAAGCAACTTTAGGAAAATTTGTTGCAGAGGTGAAGTCCTCGCATAAGGACAAAGTGACGATTGTTGGTAACTTTGGGAAAAGTTGCAGAGGCCGAGTCCTCGATGAAAAATTTGGGAAAAGTTGATTCATATCTAGTTCTTCAAAATTGGTAAATTTGTCTTTCCAATCAGAGGATTGCAATGGGAATGCCTAATTGCTAACTTTGAAAACCATTCCACATCTACCTTGCTTCTCTAATTCTCCATTCCTACCATTACTTAATAGCCCACTTTCGCCAGTTTTCTCATATGAATTGGTTCCATTAGGAACACAGTTGATAAGTGAATCATTCGACTTCTTACTTCCCTCTCGAGGAGCAACTTCGTTGGGGTTCCTTCTCAAATTTACATCGGAAACAATATGGTTAGACTGACCAATTTGTTTTTAAAAACAAATTGGTGGTGGTGGTCGATGAAGATGGTGATGGAGACAATGGTGGTCAGTGACAAATTTCTAGTTTTGGGTTGACGGGGTTGGGTTGGAGTGAGGTGGGGGTTAATGAAGAAGATAGTTTTTCCTTTTTTACTTTTTACTTTTTAATTTTTTGGTTTTTGATTTAAATTTCTAATTATTTTATGGGAAAAATATTAAATTAATGTTTTGTCCTTTTAAATTGGTTAAAATGTTGTCAAAATTATTTTTTTGGGTCAATTAACGACAGATTGGATGGAAACCGTCCATTAAGACTTTAGCTGCTACGATTTGAAAGATTTGGGGGGTGATAGCTACAGCGATTGAAATGTTAAGGGAAAGTATGTCACTATTTGAAAGGTTTGGGGTCTCAATTGCATATACCTTTAATTTATAATATCATTATTCTAATTCTCCTTTTTATATGGAACTAATTAGCTTCCCAATCACGATATCGAATGACATGAATTATTATTTTTATATAATCATACTAAGATAAATTAAATGCCCTTATAAGTTATTATTAATTTATCTAGATTAATTAATTCACATTCATCACTCCGCAATATGTAAGGGCATTACATGCGATGAAAAATATCATGTCGTGTAACAAAGTCAAATTTGTTCGTTTCCCATGAAATTATAATCATTTCCTCAATATAATTCGATTAATTGTGTGATGAAATTTTGTGAATCTTGATCGTCGATCATATCTTTTATTCCGCTCTTAAGCCAATGATAATCGAAACTCTTTTCAACTTACATACTTACCTTGACCAATTATTTCGATATCAACTTAACCGAATGTAACATAGATATAATCTCTTACTATCTAAGAGTATCGAATTTTCTATTAATTATTCATAACCTTCATATGATATTTAACATACTCGAACGATGTCGTATCGACGACTCTTGATAAAACAACATCCAACACAATCAAAATATGACGTCT
Organism: Fraxinus ornus; assembly: GCA_903798235.1. Classification (NCBI taxonomy): domain Eukaryota; kingdom Viridiplantae; phylum Streptophyta; class Magnoliopsida; order Lamiales; family Oleaceae; genus Fraxinus; species Fraxinus ornus. The sequence continues at coordinate 16,109 of CAIGRF010004209.1, read as the reverse complement.
TCATATAAAGCACTATAATGACATCAAGTCGAATGGCCAAATCGAAGGTTAATGATTAACCACCCACTCTCGGATAGTTATTGTTACACCACATTCATTTATAGTTAAAGTCAAGTAATTTAGCTAGTCAAAGTCAAATAAAGACTTAAGTTGAATAAATGATTTTCATGGGACTTAAATTGTAATTACAAATACTTGAGGGCTAAAAATGATATAATAAAGGAATTTAGGGATTTAGTTTCTATTATTGGAAGTTTAAGGACTAAATGCTATGTTATATGAAGATTGGGGGACTTGACTTGCAATTATGCAATAGTCATCCATCAAACTTTAGACATGTGAATCCATTCTCTCATTTTGGGGGCAACAAAATGAAAGAGAAAACTGAGGTAGAGAAGAATTAAGAAAAGAGAAGGAGGGGAAGTGGAAAAAAAAGAGAGAAAGATAAGAGAGAGAAAAAAGAGAAGAACAAGAATCAGATGCTGGAATTTTCAAGCTTGGGTTCTTCATCCCTCCAATTTCCTTCTTATTTTCAAGAGGCAAGTAAAAAGTTATGTTAATTGATTTTTTAGGTTTTATGGAAAAATCTCGATGTTTAGCAAGAATTAAAGATTATTGACATGTATTTGGGGTATTAAACAAGAATATATTAAAGATATGTATATTGAGAAATTGGTGTTAAGTAAAACTTTGGTAATGAATTTGTGAAATAGAGACTTATTCTACCTCATTCTTTCCCAATTTTGGGCAGGTTTCTACCAAGGTGCTGTTTTTAAAAATCTCCCCAGAAAGTGTTGTTTTTGTCAATGGGGTTTGGAGACGGATTCAAGATACAGACATTGGTGCCATATTTCAATATTCTGGAAATATAGTGTTAGTTTTATCAATCATTTGATTTTATTTTATTTTTGGATATTTTAGTATGGAAACCAAATAAAAGAGTTTAATTGGGGCTCGGTGTTAAGATTACTTATATAAAGGAGCATATGTTATTACTGACCCTAATTGGGATTATGACATTGAAAAAATAAGACTCCAAATTCTTATTAGTAAATCCTTACTTCTAATGGTAGGAATAATGCATGAGGCACCGTTGTGAAGGGATATGATCTCTTGGGACGAGTGTGAGATATCATACTTGGTATTTGAATGTGAGGAGGTGACGAGAAGATTGCAATCGCGATCGAACTACAACTTGGTGAGTGGAAAAATTTAAATATTTTCAAGTATTGATAAATTAAGTATACTATTACATTATGTGAATTATTTGCTCGATTGCATGATTATTATGAAGGTTCTTTAAATGTGATATATGTGAAATTTTAAAGATTATATATTGAGTATTTGTGAATTGGAATGTGAGACATATTGTGATATTGAGATGGACTAAAAAAGAACCCCGTGATTATATAGTTCTTCTAGTTCACTCAAAGATCTTTACTGTGGATGAAGTGATCTTGACTGTGTATGAGGGGCTTTGACCTTGTTCTAGAATTGATTATGAGAAGTCTTTAAGACTCGCTTCTGTTCATTTGTCACTAATGCTTTCCAAAAGAATGTTATCGATTAATAAACAATTCAAATAATTAATTCTACAAATGTCCAACACTTATGAATGATTTAATTTATAATATCATTATTCTAGTTCTCCCTTTTATGTAGAAATCATTAGGTTTCAAATCACGATATCGAACGACGTGAATTATCTTATTTTGATATAATCAAAATAAGATAAATTAAATTTTCTTTTAATTTATCATTGGTTTACCTAAATTAATTAATTCACTTTCATTACTCCGCAATATGTAAGGGCATTATATGTGACGGAAAATATCACGTGGTATAACAATATCAAATTTGTTCGTTTACCATGAAATTATTATCTCTTCCTCAATATGATTCGATCAATTGTGATATATGAAATTTTGTAAATCTCGATTATCGATCTTATCTTTTATTTCACTCTTAAGCCAATGATAATCGAAACACTTTTCAACTTACATACTTACCTTAGCCAATTATTTTGATATCAACTTAGCTGAATGGAACATAAATATAATCTCTTACTATTTAAGAGTATCGAATTTTCTATTGATTTTCACAACTTTCATATGATTATTAACATACTAGAACGATATCAAATTTGTGACTCTTGGTAAAGCAACATTCAACACCACCAAAATATGACGTCTTCATATAAGGCAATATAATGACATCAAGTTAAATGACCAATTCCATTATCGAACGTTAAAGATTAACCATCGCCTGTCAGATTGTTATTGTTACACACCGCTATCTTATAGTTAAAGTCAAGTAATTCAGCTAGTCTAAGTCAAATAAGGACTTAAGTTGAATAAATGATTTCCATGGGACTTAAATTGCAATTACAAATACTTGACGGCAAAAATGATATAATAAAGGAATTTAAGGATTTAGCTTCTATTATTTGAAGTTTAATGACTAAATGTTATGTTATATGAAGATTGAGGGACTTGACTTGCAGTTATTCAATAGTTATCCATCAAACTGTAGACATATCAATTATTCAATAGTTATCCATAAAAGAGAGAGAGAGAGAGAGAGAGAGAGAGAATAGGGAAGAACAAGAATGGGTGCCGGAATTTTCAAGCTTGGGTTCTTCTTATTTTCAAGAGGCAAGTAAAAAGTTACATCAATTGAATTTTTAGGGATTATGGAAAAATTTCGAGGTTTTGCATGAATTAAAGGTTATTGACATGTATGTAAACAAGAATATATTAAAGAGATGTGTATTGGGAAATTGGTGTTGAATAAATTTGCGAAATAGAGACTTATTCTTTAATTTCCTTGTGTTTATATGATATTAAACACATGATTATGATTTGAGGATTAATTTTACTTATTCTACCTTATTCTTTCCCAATTTTCGCAGATTCCTACAAGGTGCTGTTTTTAAAAACTCTCCCCAGAAAGTGCTATTTTTTGTGAATGGGTTTGGTGCCAGATTTCAATATACAGACATTGGTGCCAGATTTCATTATTCAGGAAATATAGTGATAGTTTTGTCAGTCATCTCATTTCCCCGCAAATCCAGCTCCTCGAGTTTGCTAAGTAGACAACACTCTGTTAAGATAAAGGGAAAAATTCNTAAATTTAATATTTAATTGTAGTATAATATAATTGACCCACCCCACCCCACCACCCCCACTGCTCCGGCGACTATTCCAGTAACTGGTGACAACTCCGGCGACTATTCTCCGGCATCGCTTAATTCCGTGACTATTCCAATAACCGTTTTGCCGCCACTGAATTCCGGTAACAGCTCCGATCCCGAGGTCACAGATATCTTATTAAATAGTTGAAAATTTAATTTTCGATCACAACATATCAAATTAATTAGTCACAGATTATTTTGAGGTCACAATTGAAAAAATTTATAGGTTATAGATTTTTAATTGATCACAAATAAAGAAAGTTTGTTGGTCACAGATTTTAAAATTTGTTGGTCACAGATTATATATTGAGTCACAGATTAACAAATTTTAAAGTCATAGTTACCATATAGATGGCCACATACACCCAAACACATATCCTCCAATCCCAACACATCACCAATACTTGGTCACAGGTCACAGATAGATCAAATAGCCAAATAGATGGTCACAGACACTTCGTCCCATCCGCTGTACCCATTCTCCAATCTCAATACACTTGGTCACGGGTCACAGAACGACCAAATAGTTGGTCACAGACAATTCGTCACATCAATTATTGGTCACAGACACCGTCGCTGGTTGAACAACACCACCACAATCACCGCCGTAATAATAACAAAGACAACCATCCAATCGCCGCCCACACCACCACACCAAGAAAAACACCCGCACCACCACATCATCGAATACCTCCACCCCACATCACCGAATAGAAGACCACCACACACACACAACACCTCACCATGCACCCACATCACCTCCACCGCGCACCCACAGCACCACCGCACACACACACTCACAGATCCGCCTTCCACACCCACGGATCTGCGCACCCACATACCCACAAAAATAGATCCGCACCCCACACAGTTCCCCCCCCCACTCCCCCAACACACAGCTCGATCGCGACCGCAGCAACGTCGGGCTGCTATGGGTGTCGCAGCAGTCGCGACGCTGCTGTGATGACACTCACAGCAGCCGCGACGCTGCTATGAGTGCAGCGACACTCACAGCAGCGTCGTGGCTGCTGTGGGTGTCGCAGCAGTCGCGACGCTGCTACGACTCACACTAACGTCACGGCTGCTGGGTGTCGCAGCCGACGCTGCTGCGACACCTACAGCAGCTTCACGTCCTAGGGAGGAAGGGAGATGGAGAAGAAGGGAGGAGAGGAGGGAGAAGGGGAGAAGCGACGGTCGGTGGTGCCGGAGAGAAGTGAGAGAGTGTGGAGAGAAGTGAGAGCAATGAGGGGGGTTGTGTGGAATGAATAGGCAAATTAGGGTTTTAATAGATAGATTATTTAATTAAGATGATAAAAAACCTGATAAATGAAAAAAAATATATATATATGAAAACCTGATTTTTTAAAAGGTTAAACTTAATGCCTGGTTTTTGGTCATTTTCCCTAAATTAAACACTACCTACCAAACAAAGATAACGAAAATTGGATCATGAAATTCTTATTAATGAATTTAGCTTTCCTTCCAACACAAATTGATACTCGGATTAATTTTATTTGTCCTTACATATTATTTTAGATTTGTGAACAATTATTTTCTTACGGTTTTCTTAACAAATCTAAACATAACTACTTCCTTTGAGAGAGAGATGTATACACGATCGCTTTGCATTATCACAAAACCTTTATTTGAAATTTGGGAACCAAATTTCCCAACTCGTTGTCATTTATTATTACATTGTTTTCCAAAAATAAAAACTTTAAGTTTGAATGATTAAAGAATGCCTTGAAAGAAATTGGAACTTGAAAGTCGTTACGTGAAAGAGAGAGAGATTCAAGCGATGTGAGTTTCGAAAGTGGAGAGGAAGCAATATTTCCAGGGAAAGTATTGGGTGAGAGTTCAACCAATCTAAGAGATGTCATGTTTGCAACACATGAAGGAACTATTCTTTCGTACTCATTCAGACAAAGATCTAACTCCTGGAGGCTTTTAAGTTCACACAAGCCTGCAAATCAAAGGAATACAATTACTACTTCAAAACCCACCAATGAAAAAGGGAGTATCAAGGCTTTGCTTATTTAAAAAAAAAAAGGCAATATTTTTTGTCTCCAAACTTACTTTCAAGGAAGGTTTGTTTGTTTGTTTGTTTGTTTTTTTTTTTTTCTGATGAAAGACGGCAATAATTTACTTATTTTGAATGTAACTATTAACTTACTTATTTCCACTCTCACCAATAAAAAAAAAAAAAGAAGCTATCAGTTGTAAAATATAATTACTTTTAAGTAACTATGTAAGGCTATCTGAACCTCTTTAAACTATATTAATTATAAAGTCTGAATTGACGAAATTAAGTACTTTTTTTTATACAAAAGAGATGTTCTGGTTTATTTTTATTTTTCACTATTTTTTTCTACATTTGATAGTGAGGAAATCAATATCTATTGTTTTCTGAAAAATCTTGTAGTAATTTTTCACAATCGTGAGATGACTTTGCATTCATTAACCAAAAGTTCAATTGAGATGCAAGGAAAGTTGTAAAATTGCGAAAATAGAAATAATTGAAGAAACAATTTGTTAATTAGCATGCCAAGACTTGAACAGGAAGGGTCCCATTGAGTTCGCATCTGGACAAAGATAAAATCTTGAGGGAAATTAGTGCTCCAATATTGTAGAAAGTTCCCATCCACAGTAGAATTATCCAAGAACAATCTCTCAAGCCGTCTTAAATGTCTCAACTCTTATACACGTAAGCAATGGAATGTCATATTTGCGACTCTTGGTAAAGCAACATCCAACACCACCAAAATATGACTTCTTTATATAAGGCACTATAATGACATTAAGTTGAATGATCAATTCCATTATCGAACGTTATAGATTAACCACCGACTCTTAGATTGTTATTCATCACATCAATAACTTTTCATTCTTTTTCAACCATACATTCTCCGTCAATCTACTATTTCAGAATATATTCTTCCAAAATAATGTGACTCAAATACACCCTTAGCTTCTATTATTGGAAGTTTAATGACTAAATGCTATGTTATATGAAGATTGGGGGACTTGACTTACAATTATTCAATAGTTATCCATCAAACTTTAGACATATGAATCCATTTTCTCTATTTGGCGGACAAAATGAAAGAGAAAACCGAGGCAGAGAAAAATCGAGAAAACAGAGGAAGTAAGAGAAGGAAAAAAAAGAGAAAAAGAATAGGGAAGAACAAGAATCGGATGCCGGAATTTTCAAGCTTAGGTTCTTCATCCCTCCAATTCCTTCTTATTTTCAAGAGGCAAGTAAAAAGTAAGTTAATTGATTTTTTAGGGTTTATGGGAAATTTCGAGGTTTAGCGAGAATTAAATGTTATTGGCATGTATTTGGGGTATTGAGCAAGAATATATTAAAGAGATGTATATTGGGAAATTGGTGTTGAATAAAGTAAACTTTGGTAATGAATTTGTGAAATAGAGACTTAATCCATGTTTGGTACACATCAAGTCTTCTACTCCTTTTCAACCTCACATTTTTTAATAAAATAATATTTTTCATCACATCAATAACTTTTTCTTCCTTTTCAACCACACAATCTTCATCAATCTTTATTCCAAAATAATGTGGCTCAAACACACCATTATTCTTTAATTTCATTGTATTTATATGATATTAAACACGTGATTATGATTTATCCAAAATAGGATAAGGATTTGAGGCTTAATTTTACTCACTATTCTTTCCCAATTTCGGCAGATTTCTACAAGGTGCTGTTTTTAAAACTCTCCCCAGAAAGTGTTGTTTTTGTCAATAGGTTTGGAGACAGATTTCAATATACAGACATCAATATTCTAGAAATATAGTGATAGTTTTGTCAGTCATCTAATTTTCTTGGATATTCTACGTGCTGTTTTTCTCAAACAAAAACATTTAACTAGGAAACAAATATTTCCATTTATTAATACAAATACAGAATTTCATACTTTTTTTATGGAATATGCACACATGGCCATCTTGGATTCCTACCATGCTGTTTTATTTGGCTTCACTGCTTCGTTACTTCCGAATTATCAAATCTAGAATGAAAAATGACAAAATTGATTAGTTATAAAAGTTAGTATAGTAAATGATGATCTTCATACAGAATTGAATCAAATACCTCGATTCGGTAAGTGGGAATATTGTCCAGAACACACGGCCTCAAAATTGGATTATATATACCTCAATGAAATGAAACCATGCTTTTCTCCAGTGAGGATTTATGGACAGAACTGTAGCAATGCAAAGCACTACAGATAAATAAGCTATGATGAAGCTTATGTAGAAGAACTCCATGTCCATGAAACCGAGATCCTCACTTTCATCATCAGCAGATGGCAAGACAGGTGTTGATCTGGTGCTAGCACAGTCGACAGGTAATGGACGACCACAAAGATAAGGATTTCCCCGATAGCTACCTTCATCAAAAGTTCCAAACTGACCTTTCTCTGGTATCATACCTGTTAAATTGTTATGCGCCACACTGAAGACTCCCAAAGCGTTTAAATTGATCAGACCAGTGGGGATCCTCCCACCTAAGTTGTTATAGGAGAGATCTAAGCTCTCGATCTGACGTAGGTTTGAGAATGTTTCTGGAATTGTTCCAATAAAGTAGTTGTGGGACAAGTTGAGTGCACGGATCTCACTTAAGTTTCCAAGGCCATCCGGAATTTCACCATGTAATTTATTAGAAGAGAGATCGATTCCAAACATGTAACTGAGGATGCTACCTTTGTAAGGATAAGAATTTCTCTTTGTCGTGAATGTCGCTATAATTGGCTCTTCAAATATTGTTGAATCTTCAAATTCGTGGTAAGACACGTGATAGGCCCTTTCGAACTTAACCATGTCCATGTAATACTGGAATGTATATGATGAAATCCCAAATGATGTTCCAAACCTTCCAAACAACTCCACGGTTACCTCGCGCGTCATGTTACCAAAGCAGTGCGGGATTTGACCCGAAAGAAAATTAAAAGAAAGGTCTATCATGCTTAGTAGGTTCATCTCACAAAATTGGTGAGGGATTGTGCCTTCAAAATGGTTACCTCCGAAAAGAATAATGCTCAGTCCCGATAGATTGCCAATCCACCGAGGGATACTTCCAATGAACTTATTCCATCTAAGATCCAATAACACCAAAGAAGAGCTATTAGAAAATGCACTTGTGAGCTCACCCTCCAATTGGTTATTGTTCAGATAGACATGACGTATCTGTGATGGATTAAAGCAAGATGGGATTGAACCACGTAACTTGTTCTCAGATAAATCTAAGATGTAAAGATTATCGAGATTGCAAATTTCCTCCGGGATCGGACCCTCAAGCTGGTTGTAAGACAGAGAAATTTGATACAAGCTTGTCATATTACCCACTGATGTAGGAATTCTGCCCGACAAACTATTGTTACTAACGTCTAACACTCTAAGAGGGATGGTATTCAAGCTCTTTGGAATGGAGCCTGAGAACTCATTGCTATCCAGATATAAAAAGCGCAAGTCCAGTAAGTTGATAGATCCTGGAAATATTTGTCCTTGCAATTTATTATCCGATAATTTGAGCAAAGATAGAGAAAAGCATCCCATTACTAATTCATGTGGTATTGTACCTGACAAGTTATTGTTGGACAAGTCTATATGATTTATAGATTTTAAGTCACCGAAACTATAAGGTAAACAACCGTCAAACATATTTGTTGACATGTTTAATGAAATCAAGTTTGGAAAAATTGAAGTTATATTAGTTGGAACATGTCCACTGAACTCATTATTAGATACATCGAAAGTCTCCATGTTGGGATTAGTGTTTGTTGGCAACTTGAGAGGTCCTGTAATAGCATTATCCCTCAGGAATATTCCCCTAAGTCTTGTGTTGTTCTCCAACAGCCAAGTTGGAAAATTCCCTCCTATGCTGTTATTTGGGAGATGAAGAATTCCCAAATTGGATTGATAGTAAAGGAAGTTGGGTAGTGATGGATGACATCTTGAATTCGGCATGCTAAAAACCTCTAGTTGAAAATTGGGAACCAAATTTCCCAACTCATTGTCATTTATTATTTCATTGTTTTCCAAAAATAAAATCTTCAAGTTTGAATGATTAAAGAACGCCTTGAATGAAATTGGAACTTGAAAGTTGTTACTTGAAATTGAGAGATATTCAAGCGATGTGAGTTTCGAAAGTGGAGAGAAAGCAATATTTCCAGTGAAAGTATTGAGTGAGAGATCAACCAATCTAAGAGATGTCATGTTTGCAACACATGAAGGAAGTATTCCTTCGTACTCATTCTCACTAAGATCTAACTCTTGGAGATTTTTAAGTTCACACAACCCTGCAAATCAAACGAATACAATTACTACTTCAAAACCCACCAATG
>CAIGRF010004133.1:2558-27606 GCA_903798235.1 Fraxinus ornus | reverse complement strand
AAAATGTGACTTTATTATCTTTATTTAATAAAAAAAACCTGATTTTTGAATTTTTAAACTATAAACCTGATTTTTGAATTTAGAAACTTAAACACCTTATTTTTTATTTTTTTTCCCAATAAAGAAACACTGAACTTGTTTGACAATTTGAAAAATTAGTGTCCCGTGCCACTTCATCCTACTTGTACAGGAAAATTTTACACCTTACTTGATAGATCAATGCATGGCATAAAGTCATTGACTCGTTTAAAAAAGAAAGAATTAATCTATTCGTATCCGCTCGTTTACCCGCCCGTTTATACTCCCCTCACATGAGGGGAAGGGCCCACGCCCAAATAAAATAATCTGCCCCTCTCCCCCCCTATTGTGAGGGGAAAGTGGGCCCGTGTACACGGGCGTGTAAGTTTACAAGTAGCACGGCTGAAAAAGAAAACCGTTTTTAACAATTTTTTCACTAATCCAAACTTGCCAATTGAGATCTGCCAAAGGTGGTGGCAGTATGGGATTATTCTTATTTTTTAAGTGGAATCACCTATACATAGATGCACGGCCTATATGGAGGGGGACAGGCCTGACCCATATACAAAATTAAGAGTAAAAATGTAATTTGTTTGGTCAAAAATTCGAATTAGTCCAGCTTTAACTTGAGTCCCAATTCAAGCATAATCCATAAATACACAAATTTTGTTAAAGAGACTATAATTATTAAATATTCTTTGCATGTTATTCATGCAACGTGAATAATTTATTACCGAATCATGTATTTTATTTAATGCATGTTTAATTAAATTTAACTAAGGTTATATAAGTAATATTATAATAGATAATTTGTATTGATTAGAGCTAAATAATTATTATAATTTGTATTTTATTATGCATGTCTTGATATATTGCTTATTCATATTTACAAGAAAAAATTTACTTAATTTTACCATGAACTAGATGTTATTATCAAAATAAGTAACTTGCTCTAGATTTGATATTGTCAATAAAATATTTTAAAATTTTAAAATTATAAATTAATCTAATTATAACTATACCCTTGAAGTTGTGTGAGTTAAATCTAATTTCTTTAGACCCTCAGAATTTTTGGTCGATTTTGCTCTCTTTGGATGAGGTTCCTCAATCACTATGGAATATGATTAGAGATGGCAAAAAACCTTACCCCACCCGCCCCGGCGAGGCCCCGCCCCATTTTTATGACTTTTATATAAAAGTTTCCATGATACTAATTTTTAAACAAAAAGTACTAAAATAAAATCTCAATTTTGTCTCTCATTAATCACAAGATTTTGAGAAACTTTCACATAAAACAAAAAAAAGAAATTAATATGTATTTTTTTAATATTTCTCTTTCTTTTTTCTTCAACAACATTAGAATTATGATTAAAATTTATTTTTTCTATTTATTACAGTAATTTCTATTTTTCTTTTTCTTTTTTTTTTGTCTCTCTTATTATTTATGAAAGAATTAAATTGTATTTTTATAATTTTTTTTTTCTTTTTTCATTAGACTGTGTGTGGAGGACCAGTTTTAATCGAAAGTATGGCATCTACACCAAAATTAGGCAAAACCCATAATTCAAAGAGGATAGACAAAGCAAATATCATATGAGAGAAAGAACTTAATGCAAAATTACCCTCTTATGGTCTTCTCATAATTCCACCAATGTCCCGTGTTGAAAATGAGCACATCGGCATCTTTCCATTTTGTAGAAGTCCAATCCATTTGATCTAGTTTTAGAGTTGTTTTAATCTTGGATGGAACGTTGGCAGGAGNTTTGAATTTTACAAAAGTCTCTAAAAGTTTTAAAATGAAATTTTATAAAAATTTACAAAAAACTTTCACTAATTCCATAAAAACCTCTAAAAAGTTCATGAAATCCACATAAGTCATCAATTTAAAAAAATTCATCAAAATTTTCAAAAGTCCCAATTGAATACACCCATTTAATAATATAATTGTTTTCCCATTTTCCGGTCCTTTTCAGGCAATCGGAGTTGCCGCGAAGCTTATTCCGACGAATCCATCATCGTATACAAAATTTACAGCCAATCATCCTCGTCTTGGCAATTGAATTCATGCTGTGTGGAACCCACATTCCAAATTTGCAACTGGATTATTCACTTTATCGAAACTGTCAAACTTATTTTTTAATTAATCTGGGCCCCAATTATAGGGCTGAAGCCATGTGCGTTGTTCCTTTTGATTGATGTAAAGCACCAGACTAGCTGTGGATTCCACTAATTCAATTAGTTAATGTGTCGAATTATGATTAAGGACATGTTTTAGGGATTCTATCCCTTTAACTTTTGTGATTAATAAGTTTTATGTTCATTGTTTCTAGATAATACGCAACCAAATCAAGAATTCTAGAGATGAAGCTAGATTTATCTACAAAATATCTATTCCAATTCCATATCAGGGGTTTGTTTGAGTCACATTATTTTGTAAGAATGTATCATGAAATAGTAAATTGATGGAAAATGGTTTTTAAAAAAGAAGAAAAAGTTATTGATATGCTGAAAAATATTATTTTATTGAAAAATGTGTAGTTAAAAATAAGTAGAAGAATGAAAAATAAAATTTTAATGTGTACCAAACATAGGTCAAATTTTCTTGTCATATGAGTCGATCTAGTCGGGAGGTTAGTTTAACATATCGATTTTTGTAATTATTATCTATTGAATTTAGTCTCTTCTTCTTAACCCGAGCACTAAGCAAGAAAGATACGTAGGATCATATTAATGTTAGTGGAGTAGTAAACTTCGTATCCAAAACAATTTATTACAAAAAAAAATCGGTTATCTCAACATTGGACATGAAATGAAAAACATCGTTGCCCCGTTAAACGGAGTTCAACAATTATAATATCATTAAAATTGTCACATGTATATATATATATAAAAGATATAATATTATTTTCTCCCATGTGATTTTTCTCGTAAGTAAAATAATGTTGAAGAGAACCAAGATTATGGCCGTTGTAGTCATTGAAATGATGAAAACTTGGCCCCTGAACTGAACTTGTAACAACATGACTATCATCATAATAACCAATCATTTACAATATCTAATAGATGCATGCACAAATATTTTATCTAATTATGTTGGTTGGTCTTACCTTATTTTAGGTAATGTCGAGTCTATGTCTTTTTCAGAATTTAAACTGAAAGAATTCTAAATTTATTTTAAAATATTACTATCGATCAACAAAGATACGATCTCTAGAGTCGATGCTAGCACAATCTTACGGCCGTTGACGGACCGGCCACCACACTGCTAGACAACATGCTATTCAATCCAGTGTAATTAATACAAATCCAAACCGTTTCTTAAAAACAGGAAAAAAAGTTAGGATTTTATGAAACCAATTGAAATGTGGTGTGTCACTATTTTGACTTTAGAGCCCTCTCTATGTGCATTCATTGTGGTTTTCATCAATCATCAACTGTCCATATTCATAACTAGTAACAGACCCATAGATTATGATGATGAAATCCATGTCTCTCCCCTTTGTCCCTCTAATTTACTTCGCTGGATGGATCCCTCGGCAACTAATTCTCTTGATAGTACAGTAATAACATTTAAATGTACAAATGTCATAGCAAGAGTCGGGTCGGTCAAATCGTTTGTAGGTATATAAATTGTTTGAATAGAAGTTATGGATCCTTCTTTGGTAGAAGTAGTTCTTTCTTGTAAAGTATCTATTTCGGTACTCAGGGGAGGTTGATAATTGACAGCGAAAGGCAGTCAATCCAATAAGGTTGAAGTTTTGAACACTGTCTTTACAAGTTGATTGTAAAGGTGAATTAATGGTGGGAATGACTACTTGAAGACGAGACTACATACATTAGTATGATCTGTGAAGTCGGCCAATGGAAAAAAGAGGGCAACCGTGAACATTGATTTTGAAGGCGGTGAATTGAATGGAAAACGTACTTTTGAATTCCAATCCGATTGTAGAGGATCCAACTTGTAAGTTTATACTTGCACTCAATCCTTTCAAACCAATTCTATGCGCGAGTTTTACTCAGAATTGTTTATAATAGAATTTCTAGCCAATGATCGTCATAAAAATTATGTTTGGAGTGAATAATTGTAATGCATAATCTAGTGATAGTAGATTGCTTCAAATCAGTAATTTTAATATCAACTAATTCCTCTTATGTTGCTAATTCTACAAAAATATGATATATTCATTCACCATCAATAATATAATTGAGAAAGTAAAATATCAACCCCCGAGACATAACTCAGTAGTGCAAAAGACATGAATGATGTAGTCTCAGTTGAGTTGGCAGCCGCAGTGTGAGTGTTCGATTTCTTCATCTAACAAGATTTGAAATTGGACTCTTTTTGGTTACTAGTATGACAGCTCTTTTACCCTGACCTGCTGATGCACATCCCACGATTTACCTCCTCTACGATATTCTATGGATGATGGATTGGGGGCTCTCAAAGTTGGGGTTCAACCTTTTTTGAGAAAGTAAAATATCAATTATTTAGCCAAATGGCTATTGTCTCCTATTTATAGATAGGACCCAAAAGACCTCTACAGTCCACAACCTTTCTTCATTAGATTTTCACGCACATAGAAGTGCTGATTTTGTGAAAACACTCGTATCCACCACTACTACTATGGACTATTTAAAAAAAAAAATTAAAAGATAAAAATTTCTCGACTTCTCTTCACGACCCAATAGAGAAAAAGATGTATGATTAATGTAAAAACATAACGGACAAAAAATAACCTAATCGATAACAATTCTTAACATCCATATTAAGGGTCTATAACGAACTCGTTTGTCAATTTTTTCAAAAGTTTTCTTCGGAAAACTATCACACGACACATAAAAACAATTTGATAACGAGTCAAGTACTATTTGTAATAGTGTTAAATCTGCAAACTAGATTCAAAACCCATAAATATCACTTTCAAAAGTCCAAAGCAATTGGTTGCTCTTTATTATAACTTATGAGGATGTCCAATTCAAGAAACTATTGGGAAAACTCTAATAATTTGAAGGATATAATGTAAAAGTTTCATTGTGACCACGCGAATAAAGAAGATTGTGACCCAAATTACCTTGCACCAAACAGACATGATTTCCTCCTAATTATCTTCCATTTTATTGGATAAACATGCCTCCCTCATTTTTTTGCTGCTCAGTTAATTTAGTTGTTTAATGGTGTCTCGTGGTAGGGGGGCAAAGCATGATGCCCGAAGGCTGATAATGCAATTTAATGGAAAAATACATGGTACCTTGACTTCTGTAATAATGGGGATTAGGTCTGTCTATGATTACAAACTGAAATTTTATCATGCTTGGCTAGGTTAAACTCATTTATTCATCTATAGAAATGATTGGAGAAAAAAAAATCTTTTATTTTCATCGTGAAAAGAGGATATTGAGACGTGCGATAGGTAATTTAAAGAGATATTCTTGACGAGTTATCAATAAAAACATCAAAGGATGTAGAGCAAAAGTAATATGGTTATTTTGGTTGGATTGCAACTTTCGGTAGATATAATAATGAGACGTGTCCACTCTTTCGGGGGTGACTGAGTTAGTGGAGCAGGTGAACGTTGAGATCGAAAGTCACGAGTTCGAATCCCCTGCCAACTTTTTCTTGGTCGAGCCCGTCGCACCGGACTTGCCTAGTGCGGTTTATCTCTCCCGTGTGGTTTGTGGGACACATGAAGTGAGGTTTACTCAGTGCGCATTCACGAGTAGTGGATGCGGATTCCTACGTCAACAAAATAAAAATAAAAATAATGAGACGTGTGACATAAAAGGAATTCGTGTTTAAAAGGATCGGAGAAAACCATCTTTAATTTCATTGGAATTTCATCGAGAAAAGATGACATAGACATTGAGACATGTGAATTATCAATAGAAAACAAAACATCAAAAGATGCATAGCGAAAATAATATGGTTATTTTGATCGACTCGCAACTTTTAGTGGTTACAATAATGAATCGAACGGAATGATTAAAAAAGAACTTAGGCATATGATTTTAAATTTATTTAAAATGTGGTTTAGTGTATTATTGTGGTGGTGATCAAATGAAGTAGAAAGAAAAAAGGCAAAGGTCACATGCCTAGCTTTGTTTATGTAAATTGAAGAAGCTAGCAAATTAATATTCTCCTTTTGCATCTTTATAGGTTTAATGCCCTCGCGCTTATATATTAAATAACAGGTTGTCTTTTCTTTTTCAAAAGCTAATTATAAGTTAATGAAAATTTTAATTAAAATAAAACCACAAATGCCAAATCCTAAGCCATTACATATATTCTAGATTAGATGATCACATATTTCTTTATTTAATTAATTAATTAACCCTAATGTGAGTTGTGATGTTTCCAACCAAAGACTAATAATATAATTTATTATTAAATTAGTGACCCTCCAATCATTTGATGCTTTCATCTCTTCTTTCTCCATTGATCCTTAAGGTCATAACGTTATGTCAGTTTGTCCAATCAAAATTTGTCGAACTTCATAATTATTTATCAATATATGGATGCACAAATATAAAAAATAGCTTAACTTTTTTTTTTTTAATAACTGTGAATGTCCGGACCAACTTACGCGCACATCGACTAATCTCACGAGACTATGAAGCTTACGATCGAGTATTCACCTCAGTGATCCTAAGGGGACTCGAACTGGTGACTATTGAGAGTAAACTCAATGTCTGACCAATTGAGCAACCCTTCAAGGTTAACTTAACTTTTTTTTCAATATCGACTTCTTTAATTGCAACCAAACAACTCATTTTATAGAAAGCCTTTCCAAACACACTTATTCTTATCAAATTTGATACATAACTTAGGTCATAGGACATTGGTCAAAAACGATTAATTTGTGTTTGAAGTATTTAATTGGTTAACATTTTTTATATACGATATAAACTATTGAGTTCTTTGAACTCTAGCAAATGTTGCAAACTATTCATTCAACCTCAACTAAAACAAAAGAAAACAAAAAATTGAAGCCATTTCAACTATATAGAGAATGACTATACACAGTGTTAAACAAGACTCGATGATACCGTATGTAATATTTGAAATTGTATTCACTAATAACTAAAAAGAAAAGGAAATATTCACCGATTAATTTTCTTCATTGATTATCTTTGTAATTAATGGATGTACAGATATATACAAAATAAAGTGCTTTTTTAACTTTGAATTGATCAAACTTCAAATTTTGCGACACAATATATGAGACCCACTATTTCTATTAACTTTACAATCGTACATTTCATTAATTTTTGTTAAAATTTATTAAAAACTTTGTCAAGCAACAAGAAATACAGAAAAAGAAAAATGAAATATTGGAAAAAAAAAAAGCGGGTGGGGGGTGGGGTTATGTGAAATAGTAATTAAAAGTTAAAACAGAAGTCAGGAGTAACGGAGACAGATAGCGCACATGTGAATGGGCCCTCTGGGCCCTACCCACCACATGGCCCAAAAAGCCACTGCCACACTTTTATTAAAAAAAGAAAAGCCATTAATTATTTGCTCTAACACTGCCATCATTCAATCTTAAAGCCTCCTCTTTCATTCGTCCTCGCCGTTTCTCCTCCTCCACCACCACCACCACCGCGGCCTATTTATATACACGCATATGTAAATAAATTTCTTTGGATATTGCAGTGAAACAATCAAAATACAAGACTGAGAGTTTCTCAATTTCTTAAAGGTGATGATGATTCACGTTAAGTTTTTAACATCAGCATGAAAATATCAATTCATATTTGTTCTATTTTTGTATCTTTGCAAACTGCAATTGTGTTAGTACTGTTCTGAAGAATGTTTCAGATTCATTTTCACTTTTTATCGCTCTTTTTTTCATTGATGATAAAGTATAAACGATAGAGTGTACACGTGAGATCTCAAGTTAAAATTTATTTGATCCTGAAACTCTAATTCTATGTGTAGCAGGAGGCTTTTGTTGAATCAATTAGTTCCTTATGCGATGTATTGACAGAAATTGCGTAATACTTTTTGTAGCGAGGTTGCTCAACCATAAATTATCTGTTTATTTATTGCTAATTCTTAATTATCGATTATCAATCGCATTAAATTTCATTCTTTCACGAGATGCTTTCTTTGAATTTGAATCTACCAATACTTTCGATTCTAACTTGGTATTTATCCTTTCAATTGAATCTATAGGTTCTATTTCCGTACCTGAATAAATATATACATAGAGATGGATGTAGAAATGACTCCATCGCTGCCTTCAAATCCGGTGGTGAGTTCCGAGAGATCATTGATTCGAAGAAGAAGGAAAAAGAAAATCCAAAGCCAAAACCATGGAGGTAATTTGAATGATAATCAGAATCAAAATTCTGTTATTGAATGGAAATCCGAATCTCAGCAACAAATATATTCATCAAAGCTGATTCAAGCGCTGCGCCATGTCCGACACAACGGCTCACAAGCTCAAACCACCACTCCTAAGGGCGGCCGAGCTGTCCGTGAAGCCGCTGATAGAGTACTAGCCACCACCGCCAAAGGCAGGTCACGCTGGAGCCGCGCGATTCTCACGAATCGGCTCAAGCTCAAGTTTCTGAAGAAGAACAACATCACCAAACGGCAGAGAAATGTGATGGTGGTTACCACAGGGAACAGCCGGCCGCATAAGAAATCAAAAGTGAGCGTATTCCGTTTGAAATCGAAGAGTTTACCGGCGGTTAACCGAAAAGTTCGCGTTCTTGGCCGATTGGTTCCCGGTTGCCGAAAAGAGCCTTTGCCGGTAATTTTAGAGGAGGCTACTGATTATATAGCCGCTCTCGAAATGCAAGTCCGAGCCATGAGCGCTTTGACGGAGCTGCTTTCTGTTTCCAGCGGCGCTTCCTCTTCTTCCAGCGCGGCTGCGGCTTCTGGTGACCCTATTAATCAGCCTGGCTCTAGCCAGTCTCGCCCTAGCTAAAATGGGCTCTCTTTTTTTTTTTTTGTAATAATTGAGATTAAAATAATGGTATTTCTCAGTAATGCACTACATAGTTAGTTCATATAATATGGGCTTCAATCATTATAACACATTTTTATTTTATTTATTTTCAATGAAAAAATAGGGACAAAATTAAAAAATATATTTTCATTGATTTATTAGTTAACATCAAATTAAAAAGAAACTCGATTAAAAATGAAAGCTAATTGATTAAATTTATTTAACATTAGAACAATAAAAAATTCTTGAAAAAGATATATTCAATTGAATAATTAAAGTATTTATTAAAAAAAATTATAATGCGTTTACAAGTCATAAAAAAATATAATTTACTAAAGTATCTTTCAAAGTTGAATTATATTAGTAATCAAACCAATTCAATTATCGGAAATGAAAATTTCATTATCGTAATAACATACCTTCAAACTTAAAAGTCAACTATATCGCATTAATTATTAATCAACTACTTCCGAAAAACTCTCCACTTTAGTATTTAATGCGGAAAAGCAAAAAAACAAAAAACAAAAAAAATGTTTTTTAAATAAATCGAAAATGTTGCAAATTTCTTTCTAATTCATAAAGGAGACGTGTGGGTGGAGGTTATAAATATGTCAAGGCAAATAACTCCTAATTATTAGGGTCTCTAAGATTAAAAATGAAATTTTATTGATTTAATTTATTTAACATTAGAATAAATAAATAAATAATGTTCAAAAAATAAAATAAAATTCAATTGAACAATTAAAATAGCTATTATTACGTTTACAAGCTATTGGTTTAATATTTTGTATTGGCGATTCTGTGAATAAAATGACCAATTTAAACAATTATAAAAGTTTAGGCACTGAATTGTAAAGTTTCATAGTTGGTAAGATAGCGTAGGGTTCAGGGTTCAATATCTGGAACAAGAAGGAATCACGCCGGTTTTTCGCTAGCTGCTCGAGCGGAGGAATCAGATACTGTCTCGCTCGACCTTCGTCCCACTGTCACTCAAGCGACAGACCCTTCGCTCGAGCGAAGTAGCCTTCTCGCTCGAGCGACGTTTTTACAACCATACCTAATTTTCCTTTTTCGAGAATCTTACTTGGCCTATACAACCTATTTCATCCAACACATAGATACTGGCGCCGTGTCTTCTATTGGAGAAAGGTTGAACACATTACATTCTTTTGGTGGAGGTAAACCGCGTGTTATGCCCAAGTTGATCAGGGTTCGATCACCCCTTATACTCTTGACCCCAAGGGAGCCTTCCTCCATGATTATTACATGGATACATAGATGTGGTATAGTTTTTTTCTTTCTTCAGAATTTATTAACGGAGTACCCATGGTGTTATTTCTATATTCATATATTTTTTGAGTTAATGGAGATTAGAGATATCATGTCAAATTCATCATCAATTTTCAAATTTGAGACACTGACACACTGTCTATATTGTATTCCAAATGACTCATTACAAAATTTAAAGAAATCAATTTATGTAAGTGAGAATCTTACACATCATCTTTTAAATAAAAATATTCAACGAGGACTATTTGCACTAAAATAACAAGCTAAAATGATTTAGATCACACCCTTCCGAGATGGCCTATGATCATAGGATACACATTGACTCCATCTAATCATTGTGTTCAAGTCGGGTTAAAACTATAAAAGATGATGTGTTAGGGTGTGTGACTGCAGTTTGTCCTGTTCGACACAATTAGATAAAAGAGTGTTATGACGTGATGTGCAACATTTGAGCGGTATCACACCATTCACCCCCACTCAACAATTTCTTGTGTTTCATTCCGTGCAGGCAGACTAAAAAAGTAAGCCCCCTTTCATGGAAATTAAAAAATTCGATTTTAATTTAAGTTAAAATTAACAATTAATTTTAATCATATATCTCATAAAATTCATAATTTTTTAAATATACATTTCATCATTTTTTTTTTCAAAATCTACCGAAAATACGAGTTAAAAAACAAAAGACAATAGATGTTCCTTTATAGACTACACATGAGGGAGGTGGGTGTGAAATTTTCAATTGTACACTTCATGAAATTTACAACTTTTCTATTTTATCAAAATCAGCAAAAAAATAATAATCTAATTTTAGCTAAACTAAACAGGGACTAAGTGGGTGCTTTCACCTCACATGCTCAACNCGACACAATTAGATAAAAGAGTGTTATGACGTGATGTGCAACATTTGAGCGGTATCACATCATTCACCACCACTCAACAATTTCTTGTGTTTCATTCCGTGCAGGGCAGACTAAAAAAGTAAGCCCCCTTTCATGGAAATTAAAAAATTCGATTTTAATTTAAGTTAAAATTAACAATTAATTTTAATCATATATCTCATAAAATTCATAATTTTTTAAATATACATTTCATCATTTTTTTTTTCAAAATCTACCGAAAATACGAGTTAAAAAACAAAAGACAATAGATGTTCCTTTATAGACTACACATGAGGGAGGTGGGTGTGAAATTTTCAATTGTACACTTCATGAAATTTACAACTTTTCTATTTTATCAAAATCAGCAAAAAAATAATAATCTAATTTTAGCTAAACTAAACAGGGACTAAGTGGGTGCTTTCACCTCACATGCTCAACTTTAAAAGGACAAAATAGTCCAATAACTCTTCAATCCATTTATCACCCGATTTTGAATTAAAAAAAAAACTAAAAGAGTAAAAGGATTAAAAATGAAAAGAAAAATATTCGTCATCTGATTGCTCATGTGTCCACAGCTACAAAAATAAAATAAAATTAGTGACTCATTTGCTTCTTCAACACATGGAGGATAATTACATCCTCAAGTGGTATAGGTGGTTTTTGATAATTAATCAATAGGTTCGGTCCATATGCATGAAAAGTTGACTTAAGCACAATGGCAAAATCAAAGTTATTTGTAGCATCCTAGTTGACAAATGCATTTTCAATTTCTACCATAAAAATCACATTGCCCTTTTTCTATTTCTCAACATCAACATGAAATTTCTAGTTTTTTCACTTCATCCCCTCAAAGCACCCACCCTACTCTACACCCTTACCTACCCCCACAAGCCCAAAAACATACGTAGCACGATTCATATGAGTTGCTTGAGAATTTCTAATCTAAAACATATAAAAGAGTAATGCGATTCTGATAGTCACGTTGGTTTAAAACTTGTAACGAAGAAAAACCACCATATGATTGCTAAGAACAGGATGAATCTGATGATATGCTGAAAATTTAACCGGCAAATGATTTATAGGAAAAATCTGAAAACAACGGCAATGATATAATTCCTATGGGCAAGAGTGCGTGACAATGACGGAGATGGTGAAAATGCAAATGTCAGAAATTTTTGCTACAAATGACGGTATTTAGATTGACTCAATGTCTTAGAATAGAAACCTATCTAATGAACTTAATGACCAAAATCAAACTGTGTCATTGGATGAAGTAATTGTCGATTCAGAAGAATAAAATTAGTCACTAACTTCTTCTGGAGCTGAATATAAATATGGAATTTCTTCTTGTTTCTTCATCTCCCCCCAAACACTCGCCCTACAGTCACAACCTATCCTGTCCAAAACTAGCCTATAAACCCCAAAAACGTCCCTAGGAAGATTCACATAAGTCGTTTAAGAATTTCTTGAACGGATTAAGGTGGTTCTAATAGTCATACTTGTTTAAAAATTATGAAGACAAACTGAAATGGTTGCTAGGAATTTAATAGAATCTAATGATAAGCTGAGAATTCATTTGAGAATAAATTACAAGAAAGTTCTGATAACAACTGTCATAATGTAATTCCTGAGAGCAGCAATGTCAGTAACAACGGCGGCGATGGTGAAAATGCTAGTGTCAATGAAAGTGGTACTAAAAAACTTGATTTTGCCACAAAAAAACAATATTTAGCTTGAGTCAATTGTCAACCAATGAAATTAATGACAAAATTCTACCATCACCACTTGAGGAAGTAATTATCCTCAATGATTTAGAAGAAGAAAATCAGTCACTAAGATCTTCTAGAGCTTTTCATAATAATTGTCACAAGGATAGTAGTGGAGCCTCTTTTGCTGATTTTTAGTATCAACATGGAAATTAATGGCTCCACCATTATCTATGTGATTGTTATTGTAGACAGGTCTATAAGAAATTAGTGTCTTATTCACGGAGGGTAATTACTTCCACAAGTGGTACACGTGGAATTTTATAATTAAATCCATAAGTTCGATCCATATTCTAAGATATCGACTTAAGCTCAATACTATTTTTTGTGGAAAAACCAATTTTTCTTGTACCATACTGGTTGACACGGTGAATCTGCCATCGTCACTAACACTATTGCTCATAGGAATTATATTATGACTGTAATTTTCAACAATTTCAGGTAATCTGTTCACATGCAAGAATTTCAGCATATCATATCCTTAAATCACATGAATAATGTGGTGGGATAGGGTTTAGATGTGGGGTTGTTGACAAGAGATAGAGTAAGAATGTAAATTTTCATGCTGATGTTGAGAATCAGGAAAAGAGGTTCCACCATTATCCATGCTGTTTTTCTTGTGCAAAACTCCAAAATAAGCTATTAGCTGTCTATAAGAATAATCACATGAATAATTGTTAGCCTATTTGGTTGTTTCTCATAATCTACGTGGAATTTTATGCTGTTTCTTCATCTCCTCCAAACACCCACCCTATAGTAGTAGCACCCTACATTAATTATGGAGCTCTAAAAGTCTACTATCATCAATTATCCAAAGAAATTAAACAAATAAGTTGACTGAAAATAGTGATTAATCACAAAATAATTCAAATTAAGTACTTGCGTTATCATTGACCTAATCCAAAATTCTTACAAAATTATCATGGTAGCATGTTGTATCTCACCAAAATATTTATAAATCCATTAATTTACGTTTAAGAAAATATATGAATACAGACTTCAGGCATTGCCAGAGGGATTGCCCCCCTACGATGAGACACCATTAAACAACTAAATTAGAGCATAATGTAATTAAAGCATCAAAAACTGAGGGAGGTTTTATATAATAATGGAAAATAACTGGAAATAATCTTTATTTTTGGATAAAATGTTGTACATCGTGCTAAGGTAATAATACAAGTAGCTAGACAAGGAAAATTCCAATATTTTACTAGATTTAGTATATTCTTGGTAGGAAAAAGAAGGTAAAAGATTATCAAATTCTACATTCTTGAGAGTTGAGACATCTAGTGTGTGTTCAGTGCACAACAATTGACATAAACAATAACAAAGTATCATGATGTGATTACATGTTGCATGTCTAGTTTTATAAGCACAATGTTAGATCGAAGAGACAAACTATCGTCACAAGATTCTTACACACTCGAAGAATATGCAGAAATCAACATCGAACTAGATCTTTTTATTAGAGAAGCATTATAACTCACACTGCATCTAAAGCATATCCATTGATATCGTATATAATGCGTGTTTCAGCATGTCACTTACTAAACAATATGCCTTACAACCTTAGACAAGATCTAGACACAAAATTTCGCCTTTATTATCCTGCTCTTTTGAAACACAATCCAAACCACTTAATTTGCTTTCACCACAAAGCATTATTAAGATAAATAGTCTTATTGATGGGATATTGAAAAATATAAAGAAGGGGAAAAACATATATCTCATATCATAGTCTAAATCATGAAGTTAAGTGTTTTGCAAGAGGGATTAGGAGTTAATCTGTACAGTTCCATCCCTCAGCTGTGAGCCAACTCGCTAAAACTAAAATTAGAAAGAAAATAGATTTAGGCAAAAAGAAAGCACAGAGAAAACAATTTTTATGATAGAACCATTTTAACTACCAAATAATCAATCGATGAGATTGTTAGTCTGGTAGCAAATTGCCGGATTGTGTATGAAACCACTTCAACAACCATATTAAGCCAGTCATTCAGATAGCAAATCCGCTGGGAAACAATAATGCAAGTTTCTCTTGAATTTGACAGAGTTCGTATTTTTTCTGAAATTTATGTATTTCATGAACAATTAAAATCAAAAGAATCAATACTATGTGGATGTGTTTCTTGTGCTGGACAGGAATGGACTACGCAAGACTGAATAGTATTAAAGAGGAGAGACATCCAGTCAAATGTACCAAACATGCCATACATGTTCCATCATTGAAAGTTGAAAACTCATGCCAATTGCTTTCCAAGTGATCAGCAAGCAGATATTAAGTGACACAATTGTAAGATATCACATATACTGATACAAGACTGACAATTGTGCAAAAGATAAAATTGAACTATGCTGTATGACATACCAGATAATCTTGCTGACGCTGGGACTGTGTTGTATAACTGCACCAATTCTCAATCGGCATTTATCCTTCCTCTTCAAGTAGATGCCAGTTCATGCATTAATTAACAAATAGTGCATGATTCGTCTAAGGACTTTTCCCAATCCTGAATGCACGTGTGACTCAACAGTACTGTTGAGAAGACCAATGCAAAAACTCAAGCAGAGAGGTAACTTTATGTTTCTCAACATATAGAAGGAAAGTATTTGCTTAGGACACAGAATATATGAGCATTCGTATCATCTAATGTTTAGAAAAATCCCGAGTAAGGCATGATAAGATGAACATTTCAAGGAACTCTAATCATGTACCATACCAGGGGCAGATCCTTTGCAACAAGCAGACATTGCTATTGCAACAGAGCTGCTTTTAAGTGATTCAAATAAATTAAAAGAATAAATAAATATGGAAAATCAAGAGTTGGGTAGGCAATGATAGGGGGAGTATTATGAACAACCATCTCGGTCATTGATCTTATGTCCTGAACTTTCAAATCCGGCCTGCATTCGGTTTGGGAAGAGTCCTAAAAGATGCAAAGTGAGGAGGATAAAATATTTAGTTAAGGTTCAGATACCAGGGGCACTTCAGGATCACACAAATTGCAATACCTTATTTTATTTTTCAGCCTAAAGAACATTTATATTGTCATTATAAAGGCCAGAACGATCCTTTAGCAACAATATTTAAGTTATCAGAAATCCTCATGCGCAGATAGATAGTCACCCACTGGCCAGGAACGTGTCATCAGTCCTTTAACCTTAGACACAGATATAATAATATATGCACAAATGACTGCCTACCTCGAATATTTCCTAGTCTACATGAAAGCAAAAGACGAACACAAGAATGTCCGGAAAAGAAATTTGTAACATTTTCACAAATGATCCACGAGAAAACTGATGAACTAATCAGAGAACTTGAGCATCTATATAACATCATTCTAGAACTATGTATTTCTAACACATAAGTGGCATCATGCATATGCATCGATAGACAAATCCCAATATATGTATTTGTGACGACTTCAACACCAATAGAAAGTTCAGCAACAACTACTAACTGCACGTATAGTACGCAGTACTAGACATGATTCAAAAATATAATAAACATGCTTTTAGCTTCCTTTCTTCATTGACACATCATCAGATGACATGAAGAAAATACATCTGTGATTGGAGAAAGACTCAAACTTCATGTACTAATCAGCCAAGAGGTGGATTGTGTCAAGTTGGTGTCAGTCCATTATGAAGACCTTTTGCTCCAGACTTTGAGAACAAAAACACTGAAACAGCAAGAATACCGAAGAGAATACTTAGGGAAACCACACGAACTTTGCTTGAAACTAATTTATTTAGCCAGTCCTTCTCTTCATACAAACCACCATAGAAATCTTCAATGACAACATTTATCAAAGCATCTAGAAGCTTCTTTGAATCGTTCACATCACTTGAATTCATGACCTGAACTCTAGCATCTTTCAGATGTTTTATCACTATGTCCACCTCAACAGATTCCATGTTCTTCACATAGTCTTTTTCAGGATTTACACATTTGTTTTTCAAGGCATTGTTAGCTATATGTTTATCATAAGCAATAGTAGATAACGAAGAGGACGATGATGGAGTGAGATCAGTCAGAGCAACTGTTTCTGTTTTTGATGAAGGTGTAGCCACTGGATTTACAAGGAAGTTCTGAAAACAAAATAATGTACAAATAAAATTAAATAAAAAAAATTCGCAAGCTTGAAAAGAAGTAAATTTAGTTTTAAGTTATTTTCTCTCTCTAAACACTTGGATAACTTAAATTTTCCTCCTCACATTTATATAAAAACTTCCAAAGTAATTTACATATTTCAAACTTTCACCAATAATAAAAATTATATAATCTTAAACATACGTTTTAGCTCATGAATACATTTACTTCTAAGTAAAAATTTTAAGCTTAGCTAAACACGGTCTAAATCTTTGAAACAGATGAAAATGTCAATTAACTCAGCAAAGTGAAATTGAACTATAAATTACCTCAGCAGATTCATTGAACGGATTATGATCAGAAACTTCAGATACCGATTCAATCAATTCCTTGGGAAATTGAAAAGCCGAAGGATCCTCTTCAGAAACTGCCTTAAAGACATTATTCAAGTTCTTTCGCGTGAGCTGAACGAACAAATATTCCATCAGAAAATTCAGAGTATTGAATTGAACTATTAATTTATAAACACTTAGTTGTGAATCTATATCGCAAATATACACGCACATATATATGTATAATATGTGCACAAATTACGGTTTTCTGAACTGAATTGTACCTTTTGAGGCTTCTTATTGAGATCGGAATTGGATTTTGATCGGTAATTGGAAGGAATCTGTTCCCTCTGTGGTGTTTGTAAGTGAAAATCTCTCATTTTCGCCGCGTGTTATTAAGCGGGAAATTTTGAATATTTGATTGTTATTTCCAAAATTACTGTGATGAATTTATATATATAGAGGTTTTGGACTCCTCTTCTGGGGTCAATTGCTCCAATTTTGTCCAGTTAGAGTTAAAATCGGTTTCGGCTGAAAAGATGAGATGAAGCGTGCATCTATCCAAGCATATTTATGTAAAAAACGTGTCTCCAGTGGTATTATTTGCATCAGGTTAAATGCACTACAGGTCACTCAACTTTAAAAAAAAATGCATCCAAGTCATCAATTTTCCATTTTGTACAATCATATCACCCAACTTCAATTTACTTACAAATCTAGCCATTCTATTCACGGACGTCATACCAATTAACTTGCTCCGCTAACCTAAATGTGAAAACTAACGGACGACCAATTTGGATATCCATATGACCACACAATACTCCTCACATATCCTATTAAAACAATTCTTTAAAGCGCATCAATTCACAAACGATTTTAACCCCCTCAAGTCCTATCCATTCCTTTTCTTCCTCACTTTGCAGATGAAATTTTGAAGCCGGCGTCTATTTTTCATAGAGAAAAAATGAGGCAAACACAATGTTGAGTTCACTTGTGTAACTAAGGCAAACATATCTCACTTCGAAAAATGACATTTTCTTTTTTTTTTTTTTTTTAAATGTGTGATTAAAAAGTATAGAAAGTTATTGAAAAACGTGAAAAATGATATTTTCCTCAAGAATGTTAGGTCAACTGTGGTTGAAATTGAGTGTCGAGGAAAAATAATTTTCAAATAATCACTTGTTTGTAACTATAAACGTCAAACCAAAATATAATTACCTCATTAATTAATTTTCAGTCTTAATCACAACAATTTATTTTGTGGCACACAAAAATATTCTGATTTCTGAGTGCTCCATTTCTTTGTGGATTCATTAGTGCTTAATTTTGGTCTTCCACTTAATTAATTAATCTAGAAACAGTAACAAATTTTTACTATATATTACCAACTTCAGCAGCTGATTTTCTTATAGTAATTCCAAGAAAGTAAAGCAAAAGATAGCTGGTAAATTCTGCAAACCCTAGCTAGTTTTAAATTTTCCCATCCGCAAAATTTTCCCCGACGGACTATCCAATGCTATTTACGATGTCGGTGAGAGAAAACGTCAATGATTGGTACGAGAAAATAGGGGTGTAAGCGGTCTGATTTTACCGATTTTTGACTAATTTTCAAACCAAACCGTTTAAACCGGTTTGAGAAAAACTCAAATCTAAACCTAACGGTTTGGTCCGGGTTTAAACCGTCGATTTTGCTATATATTTTTTTGTCCGTCTACTTTTATGACATTAATTCATTGAATTCAATATATATTTATATCTTACTAGCAATAAATCTAAAATAAACTAAATATATCTACTACAAATTTAAATACCAACTAAATCAAAGTGAAATCACAATAAACTAAAATATAGTTTTTTGTTTACCATTTTAGGCTAAGACGTTACAATAATGTTACAATACAAGTCTATTAAACTAAATATAAAGTCAAAAAAATATAATAATGTTTAACAAGACCTCGTGATCATCATATCTGAAAAATAAAACTACTGATTAGACAAAAAGAATAACCAACTATAATAATAAATCAATTATTTATAATATCTAAACATAACAATTACACATGTTTACCGTTGTATATTGTTATGAATTCAATTTCTTTTATATACTCAAATATCAATTGTTGTCACACATGATTCATAGTCTCCATTATCAAACAAATGCATTCGTTATATCATTATAGTATTGGATACTAGATAAATAATAGAATCTTTAAAAGTATGGTAATAGAAAATATAAACCACCTGCCACAACTTTATTGAATCATCAAATGCTTCCACTTCATCTAAGGGCCCGTTTGACAGAGATTAAAATCGGATTAAAATTGAAAAACTAGCTATTATCGTTGACTTTTATTAGACGAGTGAGACCTAATAACGGTTATATTTTCAATTTTAATTGGATTTTAATCGGTATCAAACAGGCTCTAAATATTGGCGCAGCACTATAGGTTCATTCTAACCAATTCTTTCCGCATATACAAGTCTCAACCATCTTTGCACCTAATAAACTCATAAAGGAATCAAGTATCCAATCTTCAGTTGAGAATGCAGACTCAGAAGCAACGGTAAAATTTTGAATTCTGAAGAGGAAAATGGTTTTTGATAAATTAGATTAGTCTTAAGATTATTATATATAAATTATGATTATTTGGTAATAATAATATATATGTAATATAAAATTATAAATTGACAAAAATACACACAAATGGCAAAACTATTGAATTTTACATATTTGGATGAATTTTCAAAAAAATTCATTATTTTTAAATTTTAAATTTTATATATTTTTTCACCGGTCCGATTTGGTTTTAAACCGCAATTAAAATTCTCAAATATAAACCAAACCGTTTTTGACCGGTTTGGTTTGGTTCAAAACCATTTCGTTGACGGGTCCACGTAACACAAAATCGACGGTTTCTAAATTGCGGTTTCGGTTCGATTTTCCGGTTTGACGATTTTTGCTTACAACCCTACGAGAAAACATCGATAATTACCGATGGAAAGCAACTATCCAAAATGCAAGGGATTGACGTTGGTGTACCTCGGAAAGCAAATTGATGATTATCCTAAAAAAAAAAACCACTTGTGTCAACATGTTGAGAATTAGTTAATGATGAAGCAAAAGGGAAGAACAATTTAAGAATGCGATCAGAACTCGTTAATTAAAAATTCAAATAGTTGATTTTAATAAACATAGATTTAAATCTAAAAATTGGAGAAAACTCATAATAATTTATTAAAAGCCTAAACATAATCGCCAACATAATAAAAGTTGCCTCCTTAGACCCCTGCAATCCTAAAATGTTGTAAAAGACACCCAACTAGTAAATATTTAAACAGAACGACATAACAAGACAATAAATAGTAGGGGGTGGGCAAAAATGGGAAAAATAGCCGATCAAACCAAATCTAGCTGGGTCGGTTTGATTCGATTAATTTTAACAATTAAAAGTCGGATCGGTTGGTTGTGGTTTAAGCAACCAACCCGTTGATTAATCGACATAACCCACTAATAAATTTTTTAATTTTTTTTTTCATTTTAAAGTTAATATTTTAAACTTAAAAAAATAAATTAATAAAAACATAAATACAATTCTTTTTCAAATAATTTGTCTACCCTCTACATTTTCTTTTAACCAAAACTTCAAATTTCAATTATTGTAAACTCCAAATTTAGATTATAGCCTTACTTTTCATTTTGATGTAATTGTTTGTTGGTAACTATTGTATATATAGTTTGATTTTGAGATGTTTAGTCAATTAAAATCACCTAATATGTGAATAATGCGGAATCAAATTTATCAATTAAAAACAACAATTCACTTTTTAATTGTTTTAAATATTTAGTCAATCAATTCAAATTATCCCATGTTAAATTGCCACAATAAATAATTAAAACAATAAATAACACAAGATTGATGACTAAGCCCGTAGTTTCCACTATAGACAATAAGAACTTACACTATGATCCAACCTTAAAAAATTCACTAGACTCGCTAATCTAATTCCCGCAATCTCGAAATCCCGTTGGAACGTGCTTCACCCACACCTGCTTCCGATCTTCTAGAATTGTATATCTCATGTGGATCACCAAGAACGCCTTCCTCAATTTTCAACAATCTCTAAAAGCTATTGAGCAAGTACTTTCATCATGATATCTAGGAAGTGGGTGTTTTGGATTATAAGAATTCGATTTTTTCCCCAAATTTGTGGTTGATTGATTTCAAGAATCAAAATGTTAATTTCAATATTTGAATGTGTTATTGGATCTTGGAATGATGATATAGGAAAATAAAACAATGATCAACCACCCGTAAAAACGTATTGGGCATTGGGTATTTATAATAGGAGGTGTTTAGGTAGTATATGATAGATATAATTCTTGAAAACGCAAACTAAGGTTTCTCAGAGAACACCTTCGCTCGAGCGCCGGTGTGTTGCTTAAACGAGAGTCAAGCGACAATAATTCTGCTTTAGACGCTCGAGTATCAGCAAGGCGAAAGGCAAGTGTAAATCCGACGATTCTTTCTTATTGTTTCATACTTGAACCCAAAGACTCCTAATTCATCTATACAACTCTCCAAAAGACTCATTGACTTTTACAATTCTTTTGTAACAATCCTATTATTTTACAATAATCATTTTGTTTAAAGAATTATCAATACAACTAAAATCTAACAATCTCCCCCTTTGGTATTTTGTGATAAAACTATACAATACAAGTCAATGATGTAATAACAAAACTAATCTACTCAAACTTAAGCTGAATGTCTATCTCTAGCATTTTTTGAAACCTGTTTTTTAAAATCAACAACTCAAATACCAAGTGTAAAAGCACGCGATACAAGAAATATAATAATTGAAACAAACTATCATATGCTAGTTAGATTGAGAAACAATATTAATGTTGATAAAATACACTAACTAAAACATTAATATCACAAAATATCAAAACTTAAAAAGCTAAGCATTCAAAAGAAAAAAAAAATATCACTCCCTTACTGCAAAATAAACTAAAATTTAAAATAGACTCGTTATTAGTGAGAGTTGCATTCACAGTTTTATCCTGATTTCTCTTACCATCGGGGAACTCACTTTTTATAGTAGCCAAAACCTTAACAATTATGACATCTCACATATTTAGATCTCTTTCTAGACTCACTTGAATCACCTCTGTCTCATTCTAGTCTTCTTCATATTTCTAAATATTTTTTGAAAAATCTTAATAAAGTAGGCTATTTCTTCATCATTAAGTGATTCTGAATTAGATGAATCACACTCTTCTTCTCTAACAGTGTTCAAGACTATAGATTTGTTCTTCTTAGGTTGTGATATGATAAGTTCATAAGTTTGAAGAGATCCAACCAATTTTTCAATCTTAACATCATCTAGATCCTTGCTCTCCTCGATAACCATAACTTTAGGCCTAAATTTTTTAGGTAATGATCTCAAGATTTTCTGACAATCTTAGACTCGTGAATTCTCTCACCTAGGTTAAAACTAGAATTAACTATATCATTCAAGATCGCATAGATGTCATCAAAGGTCTCATCATCATTCATCCTAATTTCTTCAATCTTAGTGATCAACATCTATAACTTAGATCTTAACAACATGAGTTTCCTCATGTGTGGTCTGTAAAATATCTCGAACCTCTTTAGCAACCTCACACATAGACATACACCTAAATTCTTCAGGTGATACGACCATAAATAGAGCATAAAACCCTTTACTATTCCAATTACACTGATCTAAATATTTCTTAGACTAAGTTGAAATATGGGTATTAGTAACTACACCTACAACTATGGTAGATGGGGTGGTCCAATATTCACTATGCTCAACAAAATACGCTCATCCATCGATTTCATGAAAACTCTCATTTTAACTTTCCAATAGGCATAATTACTACCATCAAAATATAGCGGGACAAACAATGAACCACTCATCTAAAAAACTAGGGTTATGAATCAAATTTGGGCTCTGATTCCACTTGAAATTTACTAGTTCAACCCTTAAATCACCTAATAGGTGAACAACGCAGAATTAAATTTATCAATTAAAAGCAACAAGTCATTTTTAAATTATTCTAAATATTTAGTCAATCAAGTTAATTTATCCTATGTTGAATTGCTGCAATAAATAATTAAAGCAGTAAATAATACAAGATTTGATTATGGAGAAAACCCTTAATTGGGTAAAAATTTCGGGACCAAACCAGTAATTTTTACTATAAATAACAAGAACTTACAGTTACAGTATGATCCAGTCTAGAAAACCCACTAGACTGATTGATCTAATTCATGTAATCTTCAAGACCCGTTGGAATGTGTTTCACTCACACATGCTCCCGATTTTCTGGAATTGTCTATCTCCTATGGATCACCGAGAACGCCTTGTTCTTGTACTCTTCCTTTACTTCTGGTCCAACCTCCCCCAATCTTCAGCAACCTATTAAAGCTATTAAGAAACTACAGTTCTCATGATATCTAGGAAGTGAGTGTTTTGTATTATAAAAATTCGATGCTTTTTCCAAACTTGTGATTGATCAATCTCAATAATCAAAATATTAATCTCAATATTTGAATGTGTTATTGGATCTTGAAATAATGATATAGGGAAGTAAAACAATGATCAACCACCCGCAAAAACGTATTGTGTATTAAGTATTTATAATCGGAGGTGTTTAAGTAGTATATGATAGATAAAACTCTTGAAAAAAGCAAATTAGGGTTTCTTCGAAAACGCCGTCGCTCGAGCGCTAGGTTAGCGACAATGATTCTGCTTTGACACTCGAGCATCAGCTAGACGACATGTTAGTGTAAATCCGACAACTCTTTCTTCTTGTTCCATACTTGAACTCAAATACTCTTAATTCATCTATACAACCCTCGAAAAGACTCATTGATTTTTACAACTTTTTTGTAATAATCCTATTCTTTTACAATAATCATTATGTCTAAAGAATTGCCAATACAACTAAAACTTAACATACATGACACTATGGTTAACATTCCTCCCTATGTGGAGGAAATCTATGCAATGATATAATGAATGAGTTCAAAATCAAGAGTGTAGATGTTATCATGTGGAAGAGTGTAGATAAGTATGTAAGGGACAATATAAATGTAGCATGATTGAAATTTTTTAATTTTTTTATGTCCACATAAGATTGGAATATTACTTCTAGATTTTAGTGATGGCTGATAGGGCTAACATAGTGACCAT
Source organism: Fraxinus ornus (assembly GCA_903798235.1). Taxonomy (NCBI): domain Eukaryota; kingdom Viridiplantae; phylum Streptophyta; class Magnoliopsida; order Lamiales; family Oleaceae; genus Fraxinus; species Fraxinus ornus. The sequence goes on along the minus strand of CAIGRF010004133.1, from coordinate 3,045 downwards.
ATTCAAAGTAAATTAAAATTCAATGATCTAAATGCGATAAAATAAAAATTTGATGATCCAATTGAGATTTCATCCGAGCTATAGGCCAAAATTTATATTAACCAAAGGTGGATATTAATAAAATAAGATTGTTAGAAACTAAAAAGTTAACTGAGACACAAATATTGAAAATAATATAAGAATTTGTATAATTTTCTAAGGATCTAGAAAAATAAGCCCACGATATGAGAGCTATACCTTCACTTGAACCGAACCTAAATATAGACATGCGAGTCCGAGCTGGCTCGCCCAATTTGATACCCTAACTACGTAGGTGAAATACAAATAATCTTCATTTGGTGGGGATTGAAATCAGATTTTTAGTATGTTTTGATAAAAATCGATGAAATGTGCAGTAAAAAATTTGTGAATTCCATGAAATATAATATTAAAATTAATTCTTAACTTTGATTTATATTAAATTTTAGATTTCAATCGATACCAAACA
>CAIGRF010004074.1:39074-58018 GCA_903798235.1 Fraxinus ornus | reverse complement strand
CAAAAAACTGAATGGTTGAATTTGTTATTCAGAAAATGATGGTCTGATGACTAAAGTAACAATTTCTAATTTCTAATGGTCTAATCTATCCAAATCTTTATTGATGGTGTATTTGAGCCACATTATTTTGGAAGAATATATTCTGGAATAATAGATTAATGGGGAATGTGTGATTAGAAAATAAGAAAAAGTTATTGATGTGATGGAAAATATTATTTTATTGAAAAATGTGTGGTTGAAAATGAGAAGAAGAATGAAAATGAAAATTTTAATGAGTAAAAAACGAGTCACGAGCCGCTCGGGTCGTGGCTCGCAAAATAAATAAATAAATAAATTCGGTCATTAGAACGGTCACTGAATTTCAGTGACTGTTTAGGTCATTATTTTTATTTTATTTTTTCAATTTCATTTTTTCTCTATAAATGCTCTCATCCATTCAACCATTTTTTTTTCCACTAAACTTGCTATCAATCTCTCATTCTCTACTCTACTCTCTACATTTCATTATCAATATCATTCTATGCTATCTATATTTTATTTTTAATCGATTTTCTACACTACTAGTCTACTACATAATCTACGTTAACTCTCAATTCTACTTCATCATTCAATTTCAATTATTCAATATCAATTATCCCACTACAAATTTTCAATTCACAAATGGACTCGAGTTTATTTGTTGAAAACTTGTTCGGTGTCAAAGGTGAATCACTGTCACGCCCCACAGTCAATTTGGGAATGAAATGAACTTGTATTAAATATTCCCGATGCAAGATCAAAGAGAAAGGGGAAAAAACAGGTAAAATGTTGAGACCAATTTAAATTGGTTCAAACGGTCGTGTGGTTGATTGACTTCCAGAAATCAAAACTGTATGTAAATATTGTCAACAACGATTGGCCGCAAAAAAACATTGGAACCATCCACCTCAACCGTTACTACAAAACATGTGCGGCCAAACATGGACTTCTTCTTGCTGATCAAACGCAACTACAATTTGGTAGTCCAGGCACCGATGCTACTACTACACCACTTTCTACATGGATGTATACGGAGGAGGAAGCTCGAAAAGGAATGGTGAAGTTCGTTGCCGCAATTGAGTTGTCTCTAACAATAGCGGACAACCAATATTTCGTCTCCTACGTGAAACAATATCTTCAACCGAAGTACGTCAATGTAAGTTGAAATACTCTTCGTTCTAATACAATATAATATTTCCTTAATTCGAAAACACAATTGATTGTCGATTTACAAAAATATGGGGGCGTTATATATTTAACTTCGGATACGTGGGAAGAGATTAATAAAAGAAGTTATATAGCTGCAACTGTACACTACATAAACTTACTTTGGATCATGCATAAAAAAACTATTGCATTTAAAATTATTGAGTTCCTTCATAACACACAAAACATATTTAATGTTATTCTGAACATTGCTAAAGAATATAGTTGCGAGAGTAAAATTCGTTCATTTACTTTCGACAACGCTAGTGTAAATAAGTGCATGTTATTGATAAATTGCATACGGTACTTCAACCCGATTTTTGTGGTTATTTATTTCATATTCGATGTATTTGCCATATTTTTAATTTAATAGTACAAGACGGTTTAAAACATGTTAATGATGAAATTCAACGAATTAGGAATGCACTAGTATATATCACAATTGCACCTTGCAGAAAACAAGCATTTGAAGAACTTTATACCCAAACAAGAGTGACGCATACAAAAACATTTATTAGTGACGTAGGGCATAGATGAAAAAGTATAGTAAAAGGCAAAAAATAAATAAATTTGCGAGCAACGAGCTAAAGCTCGGCTCAGCCCACGAACCGCGAGCTCGTGGGCCGAGCCTAGCTCACCCACAACAAATGAGCCAAGCGGCTGCTCGGCTCTTTTGTCAACGAGTCACAAGCCCGGCTCGTGCAAGCTCGTGCGAGTAAGGGGCCCTTTGCCATCCGTAAATTAACTTCTGATTAGTTAAGGAAATTCCAAGTATCAGATCTGCCCAAAAGATAAAATAATTATGAAGGAAAAAAAAAGTTCTTATTTCTTCTGTCGATTATTTCCTTACCGTTGGGATATGCAGTGGTGACCCACAAACTTGCCGTTAAAGTTTCAAAACATTCAAAAGATGGAACTCCCTAACGGCTAGTTTTCCTTAGAAACTTCATTGAAAATACACTACAAGACCCCTCCCTTCTCATTCAAGAAATCCAAGAAAACTGAAAAATCTCAAGATCTAAGCTCAGATACAGATCAAAACCATGGAATCTACACCGCCTTCTCATCGATCTGAGACCCGAAGTCGAACCAAATCGGCCTCAAGACTCTCCCAAATCCGCCATTGCAGTGAAGAAACAGGAGTAACCATTCCTCAACTCTCTCTTGAAATAGTCCCTTCTTCACCGAAAATATCCACTCCTTCACCTGCATCTACTTTGTCCCCGAGGCCGCCTTATGCTCTCCCGCTTCGAGAGCTTCTATTGCTATCGCCTTCCCCTCTAAAAAGATCGAAAAACCAACTTGCTGAAAGGCTTGAAATGGCTGATGAGGCTTCAATTGAGCCTAACGGGGTTCGGAAAAGATGCAAGAGTAGAACTTCTGCAATGGGGTACTCTGCTTCTCCAAGGAATACCCGGAGATCACGAAGAAGATTGGAGCAAGAAATAAGAGAAGATAAGGAGTTTTGTGTGGGTGAAGAAATGGTTAAGCCAAGAAGGAAGAGACATAGTGGTAGATCCAAGAAGGATAAATTGAGTTCTGTCCCTTCAACTCCATCTCCAAGTATGTATATAATACTCAAACTTTTGCTCGATTATTCTTTTATTTCGACTTTTGAACTTATAATTTTGTGTTTGATTTGGGATTAGAAACAATTGATGGTGATGGGTGCAATCTGGACAAAGTTGGGAGGCTTATAAATGATTTAATAATGTGGAAAGATGTCTCGAAATCAAGCCTTTGGCTCGGTTTTGGGTCGATTTGTTTCTTATCTTCTTGTTTTACAAAGGGTGTTAACTTTAGGTATGTTTTGCTCTTATTTTCCCTTTCTTTTTTTATAATTTTCATTTGACCTTTGATTTGAAATCGACCTAAAAAACTTCGCAATAATGTTATGATTTTTATAGCATTTTCACATTGATATCTCAATTGGGACTTCTGTTTTTGGGCGTCTCTTTCTTCTCCAATTCCATGCGTCAAAGGTAAACGACATTTCACCATCTTGTTAACGTTAAGCTCAAGATTATATTGTGGATCTTGTATTACAAGTGGTGCTAGATGGATATTATATTTCAGGGATGCTAATGAGATTAAACTCGAGTTTAAGCTGACAGAAGACGACATTTTGAAAGTGGGTAGGCTTATACTTCCAGCTGCAAATCTTGTAATTTCAAAAACAAGGGAATTGTTTTCAGGAGAACCAGCGATGACCCTCAAAGTAATTATATGATCTTCATTTGTCATTGTCAGCAGCATGGCTACTAATTTTCTGCTTATGTAGGTAGTAAAACCATTCTTACTTAAGATTATTTCTTGCTTGATTAGGTAGTACCATTTTTCCTTATTGGAGCTGAGTATGGCCACATTATTACCCTATGGAGGTTATGTGCACTTGGTAAGATTATCAAGAATCCCCCTAGCCAGTTATGACGTGTTTGGTAAAGTTGAATGGACAGTACCTAATATCTTGTCCATTATATTGTTCGTACCAAACATGTCCTTAAAGGTAGGATTTATTTGCAAAAATATTTACATTGAGTTGTGATGTTTCTTTGAATCTGGCAGGGTTTTTCATAAGCTTTACTGGTCCGAAACTGTATTCCTCTTATTCCGTTCAATTATGTAGAAAAGGTAGGGGGGAAATTCCTTTTTTCAATTACGTCGATGTCCTTTCTTCACTCACGTCTTTCTGAACGAAATGTTGTTTTAATTATAAGCAGTCGAGTGTCTAAAATCTTGGGTGTTTGAGGCATGGGGAGCTTGCTCGCACAAGAAAATTGTAGCAGCATCAGCTGTGACTGCCTTTTGGAATCTGACTTCTATCAGAACCCGAATTTTTGCCGGTACTTAATGCAAATTTATTCACAACTGCTAGATTGTTGAAAGATATTTCAGTGTTTGATTTCTTAGATGAGATTTGGAACTTATTGTGTTTGTTTAATTGTTTCTTGCAGCATTCCTGTGTCTAGTAATAGTAAGATACTGTAGACAATATTCAGAAGGAGAAAAGGTCGAAGAGGAAATAGTAGACGAAAAACAAGAGCAGGCAATAGTTGCTGCAGTAGATATTGGATCCCAAAACTAATCTGTATACATAAACATTTTTAATTTCCTCGAGCTGATGAGTGTGTGTGATCAATCTTGTTTTTAATCACATGTATAAATAAGTTTGATGCAGTGTACGAAAATCTGCTCAAATGATGATGTATCCAAGTTGAACCAAACAAGGAATTTTAAGACATACACCACCAATGAGTGGTGGCTTCCCTTCTTCTGAAGATACTATACTGGCTTTTCGACCAAGTTCTTCATAGCAGGCCAGTTTTCTTTTCTATGGTTTCTTGGTAGAAAGAACAAGCCCGATAAAATGGAGGCTCTTCTATATGTTGATAATCGAGTTACTGGTATTGAAATTCACCAAAACTGTATCTTTCATTGATTCATTCGTGACTTAAAGCTTGTTACCTTAAAAAATTTCAAAGAACATATAAATTGCCACTGCATCTCCTTAACTCAACTTGACATCCATCTGTGACTATGTAAGATATGCCCGAGCAATTATTATTCGAATCAACATTAAAAGGACCCTATCATCCATTGTAAACCTTTCCAATGTGAATTGGTAAAATACCAAACATTTGTCTAAATAGAATTTTTCACATCAAACAGAACATCAAAACTCTTTTTAAGATAATTCCAACTAGTAGAAAATCCAGTTCCCAGAGTTGTAGAGGATCACTTACCAAATCTCATGTATCATCGAAGCCTGGTACAAAGAATGGTAGATTCCAATTTAGTGTTCATCCATTAAAGATTAATTTGCTTTCAATTGCCAACTGATGTCAAATGTCTCAGGAATCAAAGAGCTTTTAGATATGTCATAATTAGCAGCAAAGATTACAGCCAATTGGAAATCATTACAGCAGAATGACAATGTCGTTCAGCCCACAAAAAAATAAAGATGATCGTGTTCTTATTTGATACACGGTTTTGAACAGAAACCATGCTTGAAGCCTTGGAGGATGATACTGATCACAGGTCATCGAAAGCTGATTGATATATGAGAGATCAGTAAAATATTTTGAGTGTGTTATCACCATTAACAGCAAATGCACAGAAAAAGTAGAACCGCTCCTTAGAAAAATCATGCATGGGAATTAATGTCTACAAGTTACATTTAACATAAAAACGAATAGATATTATTTGAATGAATGTCAATATAAAAAGACCAACGCCTAGAAGTTCCTTCAGTTCTGGAAGCAGTGGAAATCCAACAGGGCCCATTCGCAGCTCAATCAAATTGTCTCAAGTCTCTAACACCATGTTACAAAGAAGAGTTTGTACATTAAATATTCCTTGCCCTCCAAAATTCATCACACATCATCATTGGCAGCTGATTAAATAAAGATAAATAGTAAGTTCCAATCCTAATTAATCTGCTTCAATAAGTTATCCCATGTTAGTCATGCCTACATTAAAGTGGATCTTCCGCCACTGAGGATGGATCACAAATATGACTACTCAAGTTCAACAAGTTAAAATATTCAATATTTTCCCAATATACCTAAGAAATAAACCAACCGTATGGAAGAATGTCGTGTGAGAAGAAGGAAGAATTTGAGAAACAAGCATACCACTGCATAAAATTAATATTTCAATAAAAGAAACTCTACACAATAGAGTTAATTCCACCTGATTGTTTAAGGATCATAGAGGAAAGTTTTTTATTCATATTTAAAAGTAGCCAAGAAAGGTCAATTCTATATAAAGTAGCGTCCTCTAGAAAATAAAGCTCTGAGACACAAAGGAAGCGAATTAATTCCTTTTTGCTTCTCCATCTTCATCTAGTCTTGTTAAGTCCTACAACAGGAAGAACGAAGAAGGCTCTTCTTGGTCAAATGAGGAAACAGGCACAAGGAAATAGAAATTGTCATTACTGACTACTCTTGAAATGCAAAATGATAAAAGGTATCCAGACGACGTAGAAATTTTGAATATTATCTAAGGAAATCAACATCACCATCCATGAGAGGAAGTGTGTAGAGAGGAAAGAAGACAAGGACGAAATAGAAAGACATGCCATCTGCTGCTAGACTGGGTAGAATCTATCTAAAGATTACAAAAGGAACCTACCATACTTCCTAAAAAATTAGGATGTTGCTGAGAAAAACTAACTTACCAGGGAAATGATGGAACACAACAGCAAAGGAGGGCCCTACAGGTGTCGCTAGATATCTAAAACAAGAATAAAAACCCACTGGTTAGGCTACCTATAAGGAATTTTACAACAAAGCAGGGTAAAAGAAATCTCATAGAACACAAAGTGTCTTTATGGATGAAGGTGAAAGAAAAACAAGGTCACACGTGTGAGTATTACAGCCACAGTCCCCCAACCTTCGGGATTGATGGCATTTAAGTTTCCATTCTCCCTTTTTTTACTTCTTTTGGAATATAGGATCCAAACTTCAATTTTCCTAGCAAAAAACATCAGTTTTTTTTTTTTTCCCATTTCATTTTCAGCATTTATATATGTATTTTAATATTTGAATGTGTGCAAGAAGAAATGTCTCTTCACCAACATTTATGCTGGTGAAACTGTCCAGAAGGACCTCTTTGTTATATCATTGAAAGTTGGGGACCTATATACAGAAAAAATATGGGAACCAAGTGACAGTAATCCCATATGTTGAGAACAGTCGTGGCAATTTTCCCAACGTGTTGATGAAATTATTTAAGTAAATTCTAAGTAGAATTTATTAACATTTCAAGAGGACTGTCTGAGGAAAATTGTTAGGGCGTGTTCGGTAGAGATTAAAATCGGATTAAAATTGAAAAATTAGCAGTTATTGTTGACTTTTATTAGAGGAATGGGACCCAATAACGACTATATTTTCAATTTTAATTGAATTAAAATCTATACCAAACACACCCTAAGACATGCAAAAATAAGAAGAAACAGTCCGTGCACTCTAAAAGATAGTGGAAATCCTCCTCTACAAGATACACGTTCTTGGAGAAATGAATAACTTCACCAAGGGCAATCCAGAGAATAGTTTTAACAAATATTTGTTGATGAGTTAGTAAAATGCTACACTTTGACCAATAATTGAAAGAGAATCATGGGACTTCAGTCACAAGATAGGATCTCTATGTAACAAAATTTGATAAAATGCTACAATTTGACCAAATAACAGATGACACAAGTGATACTAAATCAGATTTCATCTTTTCCTACTCGTTTCACTTGGGGAAAAAAATATGTGTTGATCAAGAAAGATGTAGAAACAAAATAACCCACCACCCCAAACTCGTACCCTTTCATCTCCAAATTTACACACACACACAAAAAAAAAAAAAGAAATGCGGAGAGAAAGAGAGGTATGCCACTATACATTCTATAGGATCATTTTACGAAATTTACTAAATGAACAAACAATTAATGAATTCACATCCATGCATATTTGAACAGTTGTATCTGTTTACAAGGGTAATCGCGAAACAGTAACAACCCATCAGGATAACATCACATAAGCTCAAAGGGCAAAACATAACTCATTAACAATATTAAAGAACTACAAGAACAATAATCAAACTACTATAAAGACATATAAAAATATATGCATCTACACGTATTGTTTTAGCCACGAAATCCAATTTTATACCAAGGCATAATTTAAGCATTATTTTACTCGTCACTATTTATTCAAAACGCACATAAAGTTTTACAGATATCGCTAGAGAAACTACAAAGTACCTTCAGGAAGCCAACCGTAACCGCATCGAGAGACGTTGAGCATCGACGTCATCAATGCAGAGGCAGTGGCGCTGTGGTAGGGTTGCATTGACCCCATACACGCACTCATCTCAGCTGGACACCTTCGAATTAGGTCAACAAAAATATATCAAATAAAAAGAAAATTTATGAAATTAAAAATACATAATTTACATATACATCAAAATACAAACCCAATTAATATTCAAATTTACATAAATATATACAGGAATAAGTAAGTTTTACCGGAAGATGCGGTGGCCAAGGGGGTTCCTGGAAGGAAGGCGGAAGGGGCAGCGAGCAGCCTTCGCTTGTGAGCCAAGCCTAGTGGCAGCGCTGCGAACGGAGGACGACCTGAATGCAGATCTGGCGGCGGAGGAAGCGGCGGCTATAGCCATTTTTTAATTTTTTTTTTTCAACGGAATCTGAAAAATGCAAGGGTTTTTGAGCTAAGGTTAAAACCCTGTAATAGCTGAGAGTCTTGAGACTCGAGGGTATCGACCAAACTTTTCAGAATTGGGGAATTCTTTAGGAGAAATAATAGATAGATCCCCAATCTTTGGAAATTTTGTCACTTAGATCCTTATTCATTTTTTATTCCGAAATTGGGTTAAAAGTTAAAACCCCGTTTGGTCACCAAACTCATGCACTTGTTCCTATTTGGTCACCTGTCTTTGTTTTGTACTAATTTTGGTCATATTACTTTATATTATACTTTGGCAAGCTGATTTTATTTTTTTTTATTTTTTTATTTTTTATTTTTTGGTCATGGGCATTAATTTCATCTACCTTCAAGTTACACCTTGACCAAAAGGGCAAAAAAAAAAAAAGACAAAAATTTCTATTCATCTTCTTCACGACTCCAAGTCTCTAACTTACTCCGTTGATGTCGTCTCCAATATAGTTCTACAATCACTTTCTAGCTCCTTCCTAGACTTAGCTTTTCTTGTTCAACATTTCCTTCGTCTTCATTATTGAATTATATCAATAATGTTATTGATGATATTCATGAGGGCAGCATTAGATAAATATTAAAATCTTAAATTTATCCAAAAACATATTAAGAAGAGAACTTCAAATGATTTCGCTTCTCCCAAAAAAAATGGTCAAGGGACTATATCTTCCATTTTTGTCTGTTACTTTCATGAATGTTTGAGCCCAATTTTCTTTTTTTCTTTTTTTTCCGTATAATACATTTTGAAATAGTAGATTATGGAGAATGTGTAATTAAAAAAATAAGGAAAAGTTTTAAATTTACATGTAAAATTATTTTATTGAAAAATGTGTAATTGAAAGTAGAAAAAGAAAAATGTAGTTTGAAAAAAATGAGGATCAAACAATGGCGAACTGTGTGTGTGATAGTTGTGAATTTATATCGAAATTAATGTTTGACTTAAGAGATTGTAATGAAACCCAAACAAGCACTAAGAATGTGTTTGATTTGCTTTATTTTTCATGAAAAATGTTATCTTCTCACCCAAATTCCTATTTTTGTGGTGTTTAATTGAAAATTTTGTTTACATGAAAAATATCTTCCAACTTTTGGTCATGTGACCATATTTTCCTCAAAAACAAGAAAAAACATTTTCTTTAAGAAGGGGTGATTTTTATTTTCCAAGTAATTCTCTCTCTCTGGGTATGTTTGAGCCACATTATTCTGAAATAGTAGATTATGGAGAATGTGTAGTTAAAAAAAATAAGGAAAAGTTTTAAATTTACATGTAAAATTATTTTATTGAAAAATGTGTTATTGAAAGTAGAAAAAGAAAAATATATTTTGAAAAAAATGAGGATCAAACAATGGCGAAATGTGTGTGTGATAGTTGTGAATTTATGTCGAAATTAATGTTTGACTTAAGAGATTGTAATGAAACCCAAACAAGCACTAAGAATGTGTCTGATTTGCTTTATTTTTCATGAAAAATGTTATCTTCTCACCCAAATTCCTATTTTTGTGGTGTTTAATTGACAATTTTGTTTACATAAAAAATATCTTCCAACTTTTGGTCATGTGACCATATTTTTCTTAAAAACAAGAAAAAACATTTTCTTTAAGGAGGGGTGATTTTTATTTTCCAAGTAACTCTCTCTCTCTCTCTCATCAATAAAAAAATGGACAAATATAATTTTTTCTGGGTTAAAAACTAAATCAATTAAATACGTTTAATTAATAATTTTCATACAAATAAGTTTTAAGCAATTGAATTGTTTAGAATTTATTTTCTTTCCTTGAAAATTTCATACTCACAATCAAACGTACCTTAAGACATGATTATCTTGATAGATGCTCAATATGTTTTGACATAAGTAGAACTTCACACTGCACATATGTCCCATGATATCTCTAAAGAAACCAAAAGTCATGTCAAATTCACTCGAACACCTTGGTTAACATTTCGGTTATTTACTTCCAACAAATCTTTGAATCTTCTTGGCCTCCACGGTTGTTCCTTGGTTCTGCAACCACCGGTTTACCAACCTAACCGTGTTCCCAACAAGAAGAATTGCCATCACACTACACAATATAATGGGTTCAATCTCAATAACATGGTTTAGTGATTACCTCTCCTTTTTTGGTATTAAGCTCATCAATGCAGGGGCGGACCCAGCACGTGACCTGCCCCGCGGCCACCCATGCTAGATCCGTCGAAAGCTTCAGGTAAGTCATCGCCGACTCATCGTCCGCCGAGAAGAAAGAATTGAAGAAGATACACTGTTAAATTTTTTTCCCTTTTTTATTGTTTCATTTATTTGGTCCTTATTTTAAAAAAATGCCCAATTAATGAGTCCATTCCATGGGTTTTTCTTGCAATTGAAAGTCCATTAGCCACAACAAAACAAAATCTAGTTCATTTTGGCCCGGCAGAGGAGGGAGACGAGGGTGAATTCCACTGTGGAGTCACGAGTGTGGTCTTGTGGCTGTGAGTCTGTGACGTCGCCGAGACAGGTGGACGGAGTCACGAAGGACGGTGGTGCAATAGCTAGAGCTTCGTCTGCGGACTTCCTGCTTGTACATGTATTAGCTCAAAAATCTTGCCCCTTGAAAATTTGAAATCAATATTTCTATTTGTTAGTGCTTGTGCTACCCATGAATCTTTTTGGATTTTGCTATGATTCTGGATTTCTAGGTCCCTGACCGAGTCACTTGCTCGGGCTACTCCCTGCCGGCTCAAGCTACCTATGAGCATTCTGTTTTTATTTTTTTTATTTTTTGTGATTTATGAATTATGAGAAATGAGAATTTATGTTATATTATTGTCTGAGACTATGAATTATGACTTATAATTTTGAATTGTGAATTGTGATTTAGGAATTTAGGGTTTTAGGAAATTAGGGATAAGTTAAAAGATTAATGGGGAGGTTGTTTGGGTCAATTAAACCATGTGTACGCTATTTTTAATCAATTTTAATTGAAAAATAAATTGTGGCATTTTGCAGATTATGGAACGATTTTTTCAATCAAAACGAAAGTCAATACCTAGTTGGCTAGTTCTTCGTTCTCTAGTTGTATTGAATTATATTTTCATATGTATATATTTTTTACGTTTTAGTGCATTTAAATATGTATCGAATTATATTTTCGACTATTACGATCGTTGATTGTCAACGGTCATCGATCGCTGATCAACGGTCTCCACCCTAACTTACCAAAATGCTGGATTCGCCCCTGCATCAATGGATACTGCTTTGAGTGTAATTGTAATTGAAGTTACTATTAACCACGTAATCACCATCAAACTCTAAATAAACAGCCTGCCGAAAAGGTAGCCCACTTATTAAGAGCAGCATCATACTAAGAGAGCAAAGGAAGGGTATCGTGTTTGAGATCTTGCTACATGTACATCAATCTTACGTAATGGAATATACAATATCATATGATACTCTACTATTTGTCAATTTAAAACACAATCAACTTTTTCATTCTATCAAAATCCTCCACCTCACATTATGTAACCTATTGTGTACAATTTTGATGTACAAGTAACAAAATCCCTGTGTTTGCACGAATGAAATTCTTGTAATCAGAATTGCCACCACCATTATGGAGTTGTGCTTCTTGTTACCGAGTTTGAAGATCGATGGAGTTGCAGGCTTTAGGCCGAAGAGATTTCTAAATGGACAAATATTTATTAGTATCTCTCAAATCTGTACGAGTCGGTTCCAAAATGTCCAATGCTGTGTGGCCATTTGGATTCACATCTATGCCACAGTACTTCCTATTAAATACTGGACCGTCTGCATACTGGAAAAATGTTTGCATATAAGCCCGGAAAAGTTCTAATTATGTCAAAAAATTTAATGACTTAAAATTTTCTGCCAATTTCTTACCAATCTTACAAAATTTAGAAAAAGAAAAATTCTCTCTTTTGAGTAAAGTCTTAATTATCTCAAACCCACTATTACACACACACACACACACACACAAAAAAAGACCTTCCGAGTCACTGCAAAATTGTCGCACGCGTGAAATCTTCATCTTCTTCATTTATACGGGAATAACAGACTGCACGACATCACACCAGGTCCTCACTTTTTCTACCGAACTTGGAACCATGCACTTTTAAGACCCTTGAATTTTAAGGGCATGGACAAGCAGTAAATCCATACAACTGCACCAAGTTCATTCAACTTCTTCAATGATTCTTCTTTTACGCAATGACTCCTTTGGGATGCTACCGGGGGCACTATGGGCTCTCCTCCTCTCTTCTTTCTTTCTTTCAGCTTCAGACATAATACGCCTGAGTGAAGCTGCCTTGTATATTGCTTTTGGCAAGTGCCTGTGCCTGTAACATCAAGACAGAATACATCTTAGCTGTATGAACAGCTGAACAACCCTTAACACGAACACTTCCCCGGGCTACATGGACCACCCATGTTGCTTTATCTTAAGCAAGGGTCAAAAAATATTTCATTGGCAAAATGAGGAAAATCCCTTCAAACTTCTAATCAAGACGTAATATCAAAATACTTAATTGAAAAACATAAAAGTAAATGGCTACAGTTGCATTGGTTAGATACTCCACGGATTTTAAAAAAAAAAAACTCGAAGATTTAAGCTCTGCGGGTTAAAATTAAAGGTGACCAGAAAATGTAATCGCATTAGGCAGAATGTCCAATTTCTCCTTATCCATAGCTTATGAGAAATCAGACACTAATTCAAATCTTCAAGGCTCAACATCTGGTAAGGATTGCCTTATGAAACAATTCAATTAATTTATGTACCTGACAATGCGCTTAACCTCAGGAAGATGCTTGTAACGATTCTTGACAGCCTCCAGATATTCATGCTTTTTACGTTCTCTTGGCAGAAGCTGCAAAAACAGAAATGACATAGTCAGCAAATAGGCAGATGCAATAGGATGAAATCTTCGGTTTATATACATGAAACAACAAAATAATCAGCAACAGCTCCATTATTATTGAGTAACTAAGTGTATTTTCTAGATCTTAACGTCCAAAACAGCATTTTTCTTGGACCAGCCATATACTACAAAAATTGACAAGAGACGTGAATTAAAAAGGATAATAATAATGAAGAGGAACAGAATCATACAACTCCCAATTGCTCTGATGCTTTAGCCTTCCAAAGGCGAAGATTGGTGTCATCACTCCCGGAGATAACATAACTTGCATCACAACTGAACTTGACACAGAATACTCTATATGGATAACAAAATAATGTCAGTACATATCTAGTCGAGAAAAAACATCATGATATATTATACAATTTGTTAACAATAATTACCAATTAAGCAAACAACTCAGAGTTCAAATAATAATTGATTCGTCATCAATGTCACATTCCAGTATAACTTCGGATGTATTGGGAGGGAAAATACAAAATACTAGAAAAACTAGAAACCTTTGCATTCTCTTGGTATGATAGACTTCTCGGCTGTGACCACCATTATATTGGAATATTCTCACCTGTGAAGATGCAAAATATAGTTAGATCACTGTCAGTCTTAGACAAGGAAACATATTCTCGAATAGGTACAGTAACAATGTCACGGGAACGGACAGTATCATATAAACGTAAGAGAACTCACAGTTCTATCATAAGATCCAGATACAAATTCACGGCCAGTTGGTGAGTAATCAATATCCATCCTGCAGAGAGGTCATGAAACATTAGCACATAAAATTATATAAAAAGAGATGCTAACTCAAGTATCTATAAAATCACGAGGATAAAAAATCAAAGATTGCTGTCGTACACTGCAGAAACATGATCTTTGTGCACACATCTAGCTTCATCCAATTTTCTAGCATCATAGCTGTAGCAATTGCAATCTTCATTTGCCTGCATTATTATGAGATGTTAATTCATCAAAATAGTGACCATGGATATGATATACACTTGGAAAACCAGATTTTACCATTTTGAAGACTATATAACTGAAGTTGATGAGAAGCTTATGAATTGACAGCTTAACATCAAAATAGTGACCATAGATATGATTTACACTTGGAAAACCAGATTTTACTATTTTGAAGACTATATAACTGAAGTTGAAGAGAAGCAAATGAATTGACAGCTGACCAACTTTTACATTTTGTCAAAAGCAGAACAATCAATAAAATCATAACATGCAGAAATTTTATAAGCAATTTTTTCTATTAAGAGATTTCAGGAGTTTGGGGGACTAGCAATAATTAGATTAGAAGATTAAGACATGAGACAAGAATGAGAACTTAAGATACAAACCATTAGTTTCACTCCTAGCATTTATACATTTCTGTACAAATGGCTCTCTCACAAAGTATCCTGATTCAGATGCCCATCGCAGCATCAGTGGTCCAAAATATTAACATAGATCTAAGAGTTACAGTACTTAGGATGTAAATACTTTTGTGTAATGACACGTGTACAAAAGGACTTGGAACCTTTAGTCACTCCTCAAGGTTCACACACTCAATTTGTTTGACAAATGCTTATTTTGTTCAGCTTTGACTGATCATTCAAGAGAAAAGGGAAAAAACGAAAAATGAGATCCAAATGTGGAGCTTACAGCTGTAAAATTCATTGGCTCCATGGGATTCCACGCTATAGAATTAGTTTTTGTCTGTGACAGGAAAAAGCAACTTAGGATAATTATATACATCATAGATCAAACATACTGTGCATCCACAAAATTATCAGAAACATAAAGATAAACCATACTTTGTAAGTACCAAATGCCTCTAAGAGAAACAGATAAAATGTAGACATCATTGCCTGCGGCATGATCAATGTAAAAGAAAATCCTTGAAACCATATAGAGCCTCTAAATCTATGTTAATCTGACACTTCGGCTATCACGCCTTAACATATTTGGCCATGTAAGATACAACGGAACATTTTCCAGGCCCTTCAAAGTTGGATTCTTCCAACACCTTATGCAAGTCATAACTATTAAACTACGAGTAAGATAAATGCGCGAAGTAATATAATGGGTCTTTTACTATGTTATTTTCACTAATATTATATATTTCTTTCTTGAAAATGCATTGTTTTATTTCTTCCATATTTAAGTAGATCGTCCTGAGAGCATTATAATATTTGTTTACTAATCTTATTAGCACGGTGTCTCCTTATCATCCGATGTTGAGATACTTCTTGATGAAATCTCTAGTTCCTTATATGAACCACATAACTTAAATATACCATACTTGTGACCAAACAACATCATGCCATACTAGATTTGCTTTACTCATAGACCCCCCATAGATAGATAGGCCCATAACACAGGACAACTGGACAAGCTTCTAACTAAACAGATTAATTAAGACTCTGAAAGGACGAAGGAGTAAGAGAAACTCTCCCATCCACCTGAAGCTACACAAGAAGACAGACCAAATTTCAATTGATCCATCTATAAATTTCTCTCTTTCGGGAGCTTCTAATCAATAGCATCAGTTCCTTTCTCGACAGAGTTTCTATTGCAAAATGGCAAAAAATACTAAGAATTATTTAGTGCTAACAGAATATGCTCAAAGATTGGCAAGCAATAATAATTGTAGTTCTTAACAAAAATATACCTTAGAGATGTTTTAGAATATGACATATTGCACCTAAAATACAAGGCTCCTTCAAATACTATCGAATAGAAAATCATTACACTCACCCTCATGATAATCTTTCTTGCCGGAGATGACAATCGTAAATCATATATTGTTATGCTCCGGTCACTGCAATAAAATTAAGAGTGAGAAAAAGGAGTTGCAGCAAGAGAGAATGAGTATAATGTACAGACCTAATATACATGTCTGGTATAGTTCATATTTTTATATTAAATAAAGTATCAGTGATCCCTAAATTCCCAAATGTCTTTATTTGAAGAAGTTGTCTATTATTCTTGTCTTTACATGATCCTACTGTTATAAAACAAAACAATTTGGTTTCATGCTTACAATGCTCAACTTAGTTCTTAGATCTCTACTCTTTTTCCTGCATCAAGACAACAACTTCCTCCACATCCTTGATTCCAATATGACTATACATCTTCATGTATGTGCCCATCACTCCCAAAACCATCTTGGCTTCTTTTGGCTAGCTTAAATTGCTAAAACGCCTCCATATTTTCAGATTTTGCTATGTTCTTATAGCAATTCTTTTTTTATCTTACACATTCAAATCTTCTCGTTCCACCACCATGTTTCTTTATTAAATAGACTTCTACCTTAGACCGCTTAATTCCTTTAGACTAGGTTCCTAATGCAACTAGCTGTCTCATTACACCTCATAATCAACACGACACAACTTCATCTTACTAAAACAAAATAAAGTTATGAACAAAATTTCATCAAAGAAAAAACATGACTATTTAAGATGAAGCAAATTGGTGAAATTGCAAAAACCTAACATGCTTCTAGCTTTTTGTATCATTTAACGAAAAACAACAGATGCAAAATTAATGGGCGCATGAAAGAACTCAATGGTGCAGTAGCAACATATAAATCATAAGGTACATCTATACTCTCAATCAAACAGTTGCATGACCAATCTTTTAAACATATCAACAGGAATAATTAACCTAAGCTTAATATAATTATATAAATTATATAATGCCGACCTAGCTGATGTCGCCAATATATTAGGCTCTCCTGGATTAAACCGAACAGATATAGCAGTATCTTTCCCCCATTCAAAACTGTTGACAGGCTGAGACCTTTTTGAAGAGAGACTCGTGAAATGTTAGAAACTGAAGCATCTCTATCATGAAACAATGGAGTCAATATAAATCAAATAAAACCTGTTGTGGTCCCATATATCCACTTGAGCTCCAGCTGTAGCAAAGAGATCTCCATCCCATTGGTGATCAACAGCCCTGAAAGAATAACATAAAGATAAAGTAAATATGTAAAGCAATTATAATCAGGAAGTTGCATAAATATAACTAAAATAATATTGTTGACAATGACGTGATACAAAATTCAGTTTACAAGTTCAGGCAATGGCAAAAAAGCTTTACCAGAATGCATTCTTCCAAACATAGACTGCTAGTGGCTGTGGGAACCAAAAAACGAAGGTTGTTCAGTCAAATTGGATATTATTGGTCTCTATGCATGGCAAAGTTAATAGAATGAATGCAAGAATCACTAACCTTGGCTGAGTTATCAAATGAGTCATCAGACTCCATAATAGAAGAAACAGGAACATTCCAGAGCCGGACGCTAAAAGATCAAGATTGAATGAAGATATCTTCAGAATTCATTCTTATTATTCCAACAACGATTTTACATAAAGATCAATTAAAAATCTTCCAGAGAAGTTTGGTCGTACGTGGAATCAGTCCCACATGATACAAGAACACGACCATCTGTAGATACTGTCAGACCCCGTACTGAGCCTTGGTGACCAGGAAACTGACAAACTGTCCGCCTATTTTGATACATTGAGTAAAATATTTCAGAAAAAAATGTCGCCAATATTAGAACATGGTGTATCTGCGACTAAAACTATATTTAGTTTTCTTCCCCTTCAAAACTCTTACGGACATTCTGTATACGTTATCATGTTTTACTTCAAGTAAAAAGGCATATACCGTTATCAGACATTTTTAAAAGGGATATTGGATTATACTGCTGTTGGTAATACTTTGACTGAAGTTTTCAACTAATGCATAAAACAATTCAAATGAATTTTCATAATCTAGATAACCAAATCCCATAATATGTAACTTGCAAATCAATACCTGCTAGCCAAATCCCAAAGCCGAATATCTGCGAAAAAGAATAACTTTTCAACTTTCACGTACTTTAAAATGCCACCAAATGGTTTATGTAACACGAAACTTCAACAAAATCCATTGAACATAATTCATAATTGCCAGTTTAAGTCAACTTCAACTTCCAAACTGTCATAGCAATTTAGTTTATCCAATTTGAGCTAAAAAGGACAGTTAAATAAAAAAAAGAAAAAGAAAAATATACCTCCATCCATAGAGCCAGAAAATATTCCCTTCAAGTGACTCGGGTTTTTTGCCATACACGAGACTGCATCAATGTGCCCATCCATTGCTCCAATAAATGGCCGAGCAAAAATCTTACAAAAGGAACGTAAAAATTTTGTATAACACAGAACTTAAATTCTCAGATATTTAATTGAATATGTACCTTATCTAACTTAGCTGCATTAAGAGCGCGAACATACTCGACCGCCTTCTCTTGAGATCGAAGATTTGGGTCAAAATTACGAAAAACCCTCTGGTAAAATCAAAGATTTACATTCAATCATGTGGTTAAAGAAAAATATGAAATTAAAACGGAGAGATTGGTTCTGTACCTGGAGATCTTGGCTTCGTTCGCGTGTGAATTCATCTGTGGAGCGCGATATCACTTTCACCTTCATCGTATGCTTCGTGCGAAGAAGGAATTGCTTACAGAAAATTGAATGCTAAAACCCAAAACCCTAATGGTAGTCACCTGGGTCCCACTGGACCGATTACGGAAGCCGTTTAGATGA
>CAIGRF010004074.1:21888-36954 GCA_903798235.1 Fraxinus ornus | reverse complement strand
AATTTAACAACAGGACATGATATTTTCTTCTTCAAAAGTTCCCAAGCAAGTATTTTCATTAACTCACCCCCTGTTTGTTATCCATTAAAACTTTCATTCTCATTCCTCTACTCATTTTTAACCACACATTTTTCAATAAAATAATATTTTTCATCACATCAATAACTTTTCCTTCTTTTTCAACCACACATTCTCCATCAATCTGCTATTTCAGAATGTACTTCCAAAGTAATATAGCTCAAATACACCCATAATATTATAAATTAATTATTTATCCATTCATATCATATCCATCCATCCAAGCCCTGATCATCTCTACACTTTCCTATCTCTCTAATTTTCTATTCTCTCTTGTTTCTTTTTACATCCTACCATCATTGGCGCAACGCTCCCACAACCGTCAGCACGATGCCACTTAGAGAGCAGCGCATAGCACTCAGAGTGGCATCACTCGACGTTGCCGTAGCGAAGCAAAATCCACGATGAAGCGTGAGCGACACTGTTGTAGCAGAGCGAAATCCATGAAGGAGCGTTTGTGACCAAGGTCATAGTGGAGGAAAACGGCTAAAATGTAGGTAAGAGTGAAGGAAGATGGCGGAGCACAACAAAGAGATCCACGGAGAATTATTGCTTAACTATTTTCTATGTAGTCTCAGGATGGTGCCATCGCCATATTTTGGATCTGGTCTAGTCTTTGCTCAAGCGGCGGTGATGATGCCATCGTCGTATTTTGGATATGGTTTTTGTGTGATTCTGGATCTTTTTTGTAGTAGTTGTGCATTGATTTTGATGGGTTTTGTTGTGGTGTTTGATGTTGGTGGTAGTCGCGGTTGTGGTTGTGGTGGTGAGATGTCGGTTCTAATGATGTGGTATTGGTTGTGGTCGCAAATGGTGGTTTGTTGGTAGTTGTGGTAATTATGAAGTTGAAAATGGTAGTTCGTTTGAGGTGGTGGTGCCGCTTGCTGCGATCATGAGGTGGCACTGCTTTTCAATTGGTGCCATGGTGGATTGAGGTTAGGGTGGGGTAGGTAGTGGGATTAAAAGCGTTTGTGGCCAATAAATTTGATATTTTGTGATCGATAACTTGTGACTAATAAATAATATGCGATCTAAAAATTTGAGTTGCGACTTATAAATTTTTTTATTTGTAACTGGTAAGTAAATTGTAACCTATAATTTTTTTTATTTGTGATCATAAATAAATTGTGATCTATAAAACTTTTTACTTGTGATCGTGAAATAATTTGTAATCTATAAAAAAATTTATTCGTGATCGAGAAATAATTTGTAACCAAATAGTATATAATTGTGATCTTAATATATTTGATTAATAAAATATATATTTAATTAATTATTTTATAAATAAAATTTAATCAATATATGATTTTTGAAAGTTTAAACATTTTTTCTTAGTTTTAAAACGAGTCATACATATTCTCTTATATATGAAATTTTTTCATAAGGAAATGCCAAAAATGGGCTATTGTTAATTGTCACCGATATTATTTTTATGGGATAATTGCAGCAAAAGCTCATACCCTTTGAAACATTAGCAAACTTTCTTCAAACCTTTAATTTGTTGCAACCGTCACCCCTAATCCTTTCAACCATTGCATGTGAGGCCTTTTTGGATGGTTTCTATCCATTTTTCCGCCGTTGATCAAAAAATTAAGTTTGACCGTATTTTTAATCAATTAAAAGAAGGCAAAATGGTAAGTATCTATTAAAATTTTTATCTGACCCCTGAATGATAATTGGAACTAGAGACTTGGAATTTAGCAAATTTCATATGAAACCCCCGTCCCCAAACTCGATTCAACCGAACCTTAAAATCATTGGGGCGACGCCGACTATTTATCGGCATTGTCCCAGGCGACATGTGGTGGCACGTCACAACGGCGACATTCCGCCACTTTGGTTGCGCTTCGCACGCGGTAGCGTTCCGCCACTTCAAAGACGCTTCGCGCTGTAGTTTTTCCACACAGACGAATGCGTGCTATACTTTTCCTACGCAACAACATTCATCGTTGCAGCAGGGACGACATTCACCGTTGCAAAGCGCACGCCATCGTCACTGTTGAGTCCGACGTCGCCTGTGATGTTGCCGCCGACCCCTATCCCGATCTAATTTTCGACCAAAAAATCAATTTTCTTTTCAATTATCCTTTTATTTAATTATTTTATTAGATATTTACCATTTTACCCTCTTTTAATTGATTAAAATGTGGTCAAAATTAATTTTTTGGGTCAATCGACAGAAAAATGGATCATCCAAAAGGGCCTCACATGATATAGTTGGAAATGTTAGGGGTGACGACTGCAACAAGTCAAATGTTTGAGAAAGATCTGTTAATGTTTCGAAAGTTTGAGATTTTGCTGCAATTATCCCTATTTTTATTAATGGGCCGACGTTAAACAGTACATGAAGGTAGGTCTATGGCCTCAAATAAGTGAATAAGAAATAGGATAATTTTGACACTTAGGCACCTATTCAATCAAAAGTTTTTTATAAGATTTCACATCTCTCTTGAATTATTTAATAAACACTTATAAAAGTTCTTAAAAATCACGAGCTATTAATTTTTCTAGCTTTTGAGATTTCACAAAAGTCTTGAATTACTTAATCCACTTTTTTAAAAGTTCTTAAAAATCATGAGGTAATAATTCAAGATTTTTTAGAAGTCTTAAAAAAGTTACGAGTATTCAAAATATCAATGACTTTTATAAAATGACCAATGTACCGAATTTTTTTATCCAATCTCTTACCGACTACTCACAATAGGGGGGGTGAGGGCCACATCTTAGAATTTTTTTATTCACGGGGGCCCACGTGCATGTGAGACGGGGTAAACAATTCGGTAGATATCTTTCAATACAATCTTTATCCTTTATAAATCTTTTACGTATTAACCTTTAAGAAGAAATCACATATACAAAATCTTATAAAACTTTTTCATTCGCCCCACCAGAATTTGAAAAGTTTTAAAAATTCCATCTGTAATATTCATCTCCTCCTTCAATATTTTTCTTTTCTCTTTCATGCTACGAACCCTAAAAACATGATACAAAAACCAATATTTTTTTCTCTTGTCAACTTGAACATGATTATTTGAAATAAGGATCTTGACTTGGTTGATCATAATGTAAACGTTCATTATTCTACCTAGTACATGATATTAAAAGTATTCTGCAGAATTTAAATAACATCAACACTCAAAGAATACATACATTAATTGGAAACATAAAATAGTTAGTATTTCAACGATATCTAAGTTGTTGCACACGGATAGTGTACGTGATAATAACTATCAATCTATACTGTAAAAGGCTTTCAACACCACATTTTGATTGCACAACACGTGCAACATGGTTCAATAACCATGCATTACCGTTCAAACACTTCCCACTCAATTGATTGTCCATTCCTTGTCGACATAGGCTGCATGAAATGTATTTTGGTCAAATATCCAAATAAAACTAAAGAAAAAAAATGATGTCGCACCCTCAAGCTCCATCAACTTTCCACGTTATGGACCTTCATGCGAATACTATGTCTTGCAACTCCAATAGATTGCAATTGCAAGCAATGCGATCCTCATTCTAAGTCTTCATAATGCCATGCAACATGGTTATGCATCCACATGCCTTCTCAGAAATATGAAAATATTGTCATAGAATTTGATAAGAGTACCTAGAATGAAAACATTTCTAGCTTTCTATGGATATACAATTTTGAGTTACAAATTGTTTATACCACCAAATATCTCTCTCTCTCATTATATATATATATAAGTTACCGATAATAACTTTTTATTTTTTCTTCTAGCCCTCTGTCTAAGAAACTTTACAAAAATTTAAACTATCTCACACACAAAATTAATTCATGTTATTAATCTCTATCGTGATAATTAATTTGCATAGTTTTGACGAAATGTATCAAACAAGTTAAGAACAGGTCGATTCACAAAAGAATGACAAATTCACTTTTGAATTCAACCTTGGATTGATTCTAATTGGACCTTTAAACTATTTATTTTTTTATCATACTCGGACCGATCTTTAAAAAATTATTAAGTCCTTATTTGGTACACATTAATATTTTCATTATCATTCTTCTACTCATTTCCAACCACACATTTTTGAATAAAATAATATTTTTCATCACATCAATAACTTTTCATTGTTTTTCAACCACACATTCTCCATCAATCTATTATTTCAGAATACATTCTTCCAAAATTTTAATGTATGCCAAACGGGGGCTAAATAACGGATCTCACGTGCGTTCAACTCTTGATCCAAGTCTTGTCATTCGCAAATTGATTTTAGTTCCATTCTTTCATATTTTTTTCCTGATCATGCTCCGGTCTATCTTTAAAACTTAATCGATATCATCACCTTGTCGGTGAACGTTTTGATCTCTTATCTTTTCATTCCCACATTTGGAATGAATCCAACGGACTATAATGTTCTGTGACAATTATAATTTACAATCCATGTAACTTTAACTAAAAGTTACGAGCTGTTTCCAGAATGTTCCACGGTCCTCTTGTATCTCTTTTCCGGGGGCAGTCGATCTTTTTCCGTTCAATATCCCACACATTCTTAAATTATACATGACACTGATATGCCAATCAATAAACTCTAGACCCACCTAAATTACATAGCCAATTTTCACAAACAATTAAAGGGATCAATATTTTGTTGCTATATTTGTACAAGATTTTCTGTAAAAAAAATACTTGAGAAGGGTAAAAGAAAAGTTTTGGCAAAGTGAAGAAGAGAAAGAGAATCGAGGAGGGGGAGATGGGGGTGGACTATTACAAGATTCTGCAGGTGGATAAAAGTGCGAAAGATGATGACTTGAAGAAGGCTTATAGAAAGCTTGCTATGAAATGGCACCCCGATAAGAATCCCAATAATAAGAAGGAAGCGGAAGCCAAGTTTAAGCAGATTTCTGAAGCCTATGATGTAAGTTCTGTTTTATTTCAGATTTTACTAATTGACGTGGGTTCATGATTTGAGCCAATTTGGTAAATTAGGGTTATGGTTATCTGTCAGATTACAAAAATTGAATCTTTTTAGGTTTTGCTCGTAATCTTCACTGTTAAGAGTTGTGTGATGATTAAGGGGATGCAGAACATGTAAATTGATTATTG
Organism: Fraxinus ornus; assembly: GCA_903798235.1. NCBI lineage: Eukaryota > Viridiplantae > Streptophyta > Magnoliopsida > Lamiales > Oleaceae > Fraxinus > Fraxinus ornus. The sequence goes on along the minus strand of CAIGRF010004074.1, from coordinate 31,795 downwards.
TTTTTCTACTAGGTGCTAAGTGATCCTCAGAAAAGAGCAATATATGATCAGTATGGTGAAGAGGGGCTGAAGGGGCAGGTGCCACCGCCAGACGCTGGTGGTGCTGGAGGTCCCACCTTCTTCTCCACAGGGGGTGGACCGACCTCTTTCCGATTCAATACCAGAAATGCTGATGATATATTTAATGAGTTTTTTGGAATTTCAAGCCCCTTTGGAGGAATGGGAGGTGGTGGTAGTGGAATGAGGAGTTCTAGGTTTGGTGGCATGTTTGATGATGATATGTTTGCATCTTATGGCGAAGGAGGTGGTGGTGGATATCAATCAGCACCGCGAAAAGGAGCTCCAATAGAGCAGAAGTTGCCTTGTACACTTGAAGAGCTCTATAAGGGAACTACAAAGAAGATGAAAATTTCAAGAGAAATCCTGGATGCTAGTGGGTATGTACCTTTCTTCAACTCTTTGTTAATTATCTAATGATTGCGTAATTATTATTCTTTTACTTGGATTGCGGACTTATTTTTATGGATCGTTCATTGTTTTATCATATTGAGATTTTTGCCGATTTGGTACTGTTGCATTATGTACTTCTTGTCTTCATTAATGAAGCTTCTTATGAGATGCAAATTATAGAATACCAACTAGATAAGTTTGGTCTAATATGACAGGAGTCACAGGACGATTGATGCTGGCGCCTGATGCATTTTTCTTCTGATTAAGGATTGAATATGATTTCTCTTCATTTGTCAGGAGAATAAGATCAGAGTTCAATTCCTTATGGTGTCTATGTAGATAGATATTCATGTTTGACGAGTAACAATCTCATAGTTTGGTCTTGAACAAAGTTCGTAGTTACATGTTAAGGAAAGTTTGATGAAAACAATCGTGATAATTATTATATCTTGTTTTAGTAATTCTTCTTCTAGTTTATGGATGTCGAGTCAAAGGGTACTTATGTAATCTAAAATGACATCAGATAATTTGGACACATTATTAGCAATTAGGGTAGACTCTAATATTCTGCGTTATTGATATTTGTGCACGTTTTTTATTTATTGCAGTAATTTTTCATTGATATAAATCAGCTTTATCTGTGGCTTCTCAAATATGAACAGTTTTTATTTCATGCTACTGTTTATGTGTTTGTACTTAAATAACAAGCACTCTTGAAAAGTAAATGTTGCTAGAATGTTATGGCAAGAAGGAATTAGAATTAATTATTACTTGCTATTACTCTCCAATAATTTGGCTCCTGGCTTGTCACTAGCCTTCCCACCAATATTCCTTAATGTACAAGTAAACATAATCTTTCCTTCATATCTACTTCTACATTCTGTATTGGTGTAACTTCATTAGTAAGCCTTTGGATTTTGTCCATTAAAGACTTTATCGTATTTTGGGTTGCATTAATTGTTTTGAAGGCTTTTGACTTTGGATGAAGATATACTTTTTTAAGGGCGGAGGTTGGTTGGGGGGATGGAAGAGGGATATAATTTTTCATTAGATTTAGGCTCGATTGGACAATGGTGAGAAAAAGGGCCACGTAGTATCATCTGGGTTCAGTTAAGAGCCTGTTTGGTAGAGATTAAAATCGAATTAAAATGGAAAAACTAGCTGTTATTGTTGACTTTAATTAGACGGGTGGACCCAATAACGGCCATATTTTCAATTTTAATTGGATTTTAATTGTTACCAAACATGCTCTAAATGTACGATTAAGAATGAGGTTCAAGTCAAACTTTGTGAAGCAGAAAAGGGGAAAAAATAAAGATAATGTTCAAAGCTGACTTCTATCGCCAGTCAGTAGCCACTGGCCCACTGTATGTGGCAATTGTTTACAAAGAATTGTCCTCAACTTCCAAGTAAACATAAGCCTTTCCTTCATATCCTCTTATCTTTATTTTCTTGTACTGTTTCACAAGTCACTCTCATTAGTAAGCCTTCATATTTTGTCCATTAATGACTTTGTTGGAATTTTGGGTTGTGTTAACTGGTTTTACGGCTTTGATCTTTTTTCTTGATGAAGATACACTTTTGTAAGGGCAGAGGTGTGGGGGTTGATGGATGAGGGACAGAATTTTCAGGGATAGAATTCTCATTAGATATAGATCCGATTGGACAAATATATGTGATATAGAAGATTCGGAGATTTTGAACAACACCAAAGAATGAGCACCGGTTTTATTTCTTTTTTTGGTCCACTGTAACATTGTTACAGTTGCTGTGGCATGCATTTAGTTTGACAGGAAACACAGCCATTTATTTGATTTAAGTGGGGTAATGTTAGGTGAATTTTAGCTATTAGTTTGAGACTATGTTGCACGGACACATTGACACATGATTTTTAAATTGTAGATTTATATATTTTATCTTTTAATAAAATCAATTATTTCTTGGTTTTGATTTTTGTTCATGAACTTTTTTAAATTAGTTGAGTGGCTATTTGTTATATTAAAATAAATTTATGTCAATTTAGATGGTAGGCTGTTGGGGAAGGAAAAATACATATATTATACGTCGTTGAGTGTTTGAGGAGTTTCGTGCGACACATGTGTCGTGTCGGACATGAATATGTAGCTCCAGTAAGAACGTTTGTGCACCATAGGTTTGACCTATAGGTTAGTTGTGGTACAATTGAAGTTAACAGAACTCAGGTCATATTTGCCTGGTGTATGTATGGACATGGACTGTAATAACGTTTCAGCTATATTAATCAATTGGTAGATGGTTCTGTTAAGGCCTTGTAATGGACTAATGCTATTGCTTGCATGTATGGTGTCTATTGCATGCTAGCAGGGATAGTGCAACCTTTTGCAGTTCTATTTTTGATTTTGTATAATTGGACATGTCACCAACATGTTGGGAGATACATTGCTGACACGTTGATACCGCAAGAGTTAACAAAAACAATTCACTTTACAATATAATAAATAAAAATGCAAAAATTAAATAAAAAGTTATTATTTTAATCAACGTGTCTGGACGTGTCCTATTGGTACTTTTTTGGAAAAATTGTTACCGGTGTGTCCGTGTCTGTGCTTTCTAGATTTATATACAAATCAAATTTGTTTTGGCAAAATGTATTCACAATTCTCAATCTTCATGTTTACGAGTTATCGTGAAATCGTGGTTAATGTTTCCTTCTTTAAATTCTATTTATTTTAAGTTTTGTTAAGGATGTGTTTTAGATAAGTGCTTCGTGCAAATCTAGTACCAATTGCTCGACTTGTCTATGCTAGAATGGATAAACTTTGGACTGCCACATCATTTATTAGGAAACTTTATGAGAAAGCTAATCAATCTTTACTTTTGTGGAACCAAATTATAGGGAAATGTTACATGGAACTTTCCTTTCATATGTTATCCATCTTGAGGTGGATATGTGAATTTCCTCTTTACATTCCTTTTGGTTAATGGCAGGAAAACAACCCCTGTAGAGGAAATCTTGACCATTAATATCAAGCCTGGCTGGAAGAGAGGTACTAAGATCACCTTCCAGGAGAAAGGGAATGAGCATCCAAATCAAAGACCTTCAGATCTCGTCTTCATTGTTGACGAGAAACCCCATAGAACTTTCACTCGTGATGGGAATGACTTGGTTTTTACGCAAAAAATATCTCTGATGGAAGCATTAACTGGTTGCACAGTGCAAGTCACTACATTAGATGGCAGGAATCTAACAATTCCCATCAACAATGTGATCCATCCAAATTATGAGGAGGTTGTCCCAGGAGAAGGCATGCCGATTTCAAAAGACCCAACTAAGAAAGGGAATTTGAGAATTAAATTTGACATAAAATTTCCTGCAAGGTTGACATCGAGTCAGAAAGCTGGTATAAAGGAGCTCTTTGGTTCTTGAGTTAGAATTTCTTTTAATCTTTCACTAAGAGTGTTGTTTAATTTTTCATGATCAGTTAATCCTTTTGGTGTGCTTGAATTTATGGGTTGAAATATGGTGAGGCGCTTCAAATTTATAGATATAGACAACAGTTGGTGTTATCATATTCAAGATTGTGAGACCATATCTTTAGTCACTGGATTGTATAAGATGTTTTTTTTCTCAAGACCAGTTATCAAAGTTATTTCAGGTTTAATTTCCAGGTTTAATTTTAGTTTTTTTATGTGCGCCCCTGTCAGCATGTTAAACCTCGCACTTGCATATATGTACACAATATATTGATGTTTTCATGAGATGAATGCTCACTTAATCTGATTTTGTGATAATAAACTCTAGCCTATCTTCACGGGGGCTTTAGGAAGGGCCGCCAAAATGGGCTGTCCTGCACTCTATCGAGGGATTAGCCAGAACTGATGGATTGTGCATTGGCTGATAAAAAAAGAGCCAGCAAGCAGTGCATATTTCTTGTCTTTGGATATTTGAAGTTCCATTCGATATGGTGATCACATTGAAATATTTTGATTGAAGTGCATTTCATCTCAAGGCAGTTGTCAACTACTAGGTTGAATTGATTGAGCATTTTAGGGGTGGTTTCTTTTTCTTCTTTTTAAGCAAAACACCATTGAAGTCTAAGTGGGGGGTTTTTGGTTTGGGGGGCAGTTGGATTGTCTGACCATGTTTTATTGATGTTTGGAAAGTGTTCATATACTATTTAAACTATAAAAAGATAGAAACAATCGTGGGATAAAGGGGTAGTGGTCCTTGAAATGTGTGGATAAAAAATAACGGGTATATATAAATAGTTTATAAACATGAGCCAAGTTTAGGTACAATAAAAATTCTAAAGATAAGACCCTTCGGGGTAGATTGGTTGTTTGATTACTTGACCGTGTAGCAACAAGCAAGATACCACTGTTACATGGAAAACTCTTTCAAGTACCTATGTGAGTATAGTTTTCACAGTTTATCCTTCTTGACTTAGTTAAATCAACTTTCTTGATTCGAAGTGTGTCATAGGTAAACAACCAAAGTTGTCGGTAAACAAGAGTCAAGTATTCAAGTCGAAAATCTCATCGGCAAGAGTTCAAAAAAGTGCTTATCTATACTTCATAAGTTGCTCGATGGTCTTTTAAAAATTTGATAATTTGATGCTATCAACTTGATTCTTGGCTATTTGACCATTGTCCAATGTTATAGCTAGACTTCCTAACCAAAGTAAAAAAGATGACGTTTATTACAACCCTCTATTGTCTTGGGACAATCATCTTTGTAATAGCATCTTTGTAAAAAGAGAGAAATATTGAATTAACATTTATCTGATAAGACTTTTAATTTTGATAAAAATTCTATGCTATATTCTCTATCGAATAAAATCCTTTTAGTATCCAAACCGCCTTAATTCTATTTATTACATTCACTTCAAGTTCTCATCCTTGTTAATAATTGAACCTCAATAGCTATCACTTTTAGGGAAAAGACTATCCTCAAAACTGACTGCACTACTAGCCTTTTCCTACTAAGAGTGTGAGGAAAATTTATAAGTATTTTTGTCTAACCAAAAACCATAAGATTCGAACTTATAATTCAACCTTTTGTCTCATTTACTAAAACTATACCATCAGCAAATAACAAGGAACATCAAATTATTTTTTACCCACATTTCTTTTGACCAGCTCAATTTCTTTTTCTTTTTTAAATATTTTTTTTGCATTATTTCAACTTAAGGGCCAAATAATCTTTTTGCATTAATTTAAAAGTGTTGTTGATTGGCAAAGTCCTTAGGGATTACTGACATCAAAATATGAAATCTTTCTGACCAAAATGTCGAGAAATAAAAGTTATTGAAAAAAATCCTCGTTCTCTACTCTATTTTGCCTGAAATTTAGGCCAATCAAATATTCAGCTAAACTTATTGGCTACTATACATATTCATCTCAAAGCTGGACTTAACAGTGCACTTCTGCAAATAGACTTTGCACAGAATAATAAGTTTTTGGTTATATCATGCTAAGTAGAGAGTAGCATATGGAGTTAAATGAGGATAAGCCCCATTAACTGCTGCAGAATGAAAATCCAAATATGGGCATTTAAGACGAATTCACCAGTTTAGAGAATTACAATGTATGGTTTTGTATCCTTAAAATCCCTCTATAGATAAAGTCTTAACACACTCCAAAGTAGTAGGCGAATGAGCTCAAACATTACAATCTCTGGCTAATGCATGCTGAGTAGGAACAGAGATACAGGACTCTCAGAAGTTCGTCGAAGCAGAAATAGGAAAATCAGTAAGGAATCACATAATCTATCTCATCAGCCAAAATATTTTGAAAAATAGCATAATGTCCAAGGGCATGTTTGCTACAGCCTACAGGCAGTAAAATATACAATAGACTACTGTAAAATCTGCCAAACAAGTACTATGCCATCAGTCAAACAAGTCATAAGTTATTTAGCAATCGAGAATACTTCTGATAAGGAGCACAGTCAGCAGGGGCAATACCCCACCCAAATTCTGTAGATATCACGTTAACTGCCCCGTGAACAAGAATTTTTTGTTTCAGTGAAACTACAGTGCCATACTCCTCGTACTTAGTTTTGAGGANTGTTTAGTCAGGCCCGTTCAGTGTATTGAATATTTTAATCATCTTAACTTCATAATAAAAATCAATAGGCGCTTAAATTTTTTTAGAGTACCAGTTCGAGTCCCCTCAGGCCACTGAGGTGAGAAACGGCTGTAAATTTCAGGGTCCCGTGGGATTAGTCGAGGTGCGCGCAAGCTGGTCCGGACATCCACGGTTATTAAAAAAAAAAAAAAAAGAGTTTTTCCCAAGTTAAAGCTTTGATTCAAGTTGGCAACCTATCCGGCTATCCCCAATAACTTATTTCTAAGTCCTGCCTCAGCAATTGCTTGTACTTACTTTGGTCATCAAATACAGAATAGCATAGCTACTGATACATTAATGCACTCAAAGCTCCGACTGGAACCAATTCAAAGAAATATAAGTTGCATTAACTTTGCTAACACCTCCGGCAATTTCTTACCATTGAAGACCAAATGAATAATGCAATTCCACAATCCTTCCACACTTCATTAAGAATTGGCATGATCTGTGAAACACTAACGAAATAGATGTTGGGAATTTAGGCTAAGTCCATTTAATTTGCTCATAGGATCCATGTTGTGAGAAAAATACGTAAAAAGAGAGAAAAATTCATAGACCCTCAATCTTATAGAATTTTAACTCACCAACCCAACCCAAAGTATCATAGGAAAAATACCCTAAGCTTTACCACACCCACCAATTTCTAGTTTAGGAACAACCCACAAAGAGAACAGGAAAAACCAAGATGCTGGGTGTACAATTTTTCTCCCTCAAAACCCTCTTAAGTCATGTACACAAAAGAAAATAAACTACGTTAATTTATAGGAGAAAAGTGTTAAATTCCGTGTCACAATTGATTCAATGACACGTTCCCGTGCTTCGGAAACTGCGCAAAAAATTCAAGAACAAATCTTGGCAGCTTTTCCACCAAGGAAAGAAATAAAATCCTACCTTTATTCTATTTCTATTTAGAGTTTATGCCTTTTATTTTTGGCACGTTTTGAATCCATATCCCAACAATCTCTACCTTGACGAAAAATAAGTCAAAACTCAATAATATCTTCTACAACTCTTGATCATCATTCTTGAAATTCGGTAAACTTTGACAATCCCAATACTCAAAACAGAGAATTAACATCTACAATCATTTAGATTTAAAACAAGTTCTAGGAACTTCATCTGCTCATATTAAACAAACTTGCTAAAACATTATAAACCCCCTACTCGACTTTCCTGGAGCTCCTCTAGACACAATTCTACCACACTTTGCATCAGTGTCAAGCCATTGCTTGTGTTCAAATATGTGGACTGCTCATGACAACTAGCACATTGCCATGAAGATGTAATACTTAAGCCAAATTACCATCTCCTATAAAGAGAGAGATGCTGGCCATCTGAGCCCAAGCAGTTACCCAACCCCGCTTCACCTTTTGAACAACTTTTCTTGACCTAACCAGGTTATATATGTCAGATGGGGTTGGTTTTCATCCCAAAGCTATGTGCAGTCCGGAATGAATCAACACACAAAAGCTAAAATTAATTCTTCCATCAAAATTCTCCACTTCAACTTAAAGTATCTTCTGCTTCAACACCCACTGTTGAAAATTGAGGCTAATTCCCTTTAACTTGCCCATATGATCCTTAATCGAAGAAAAATTATGAGGCAAAAAAATATAAAAGAGAGAAAAGTTTATGGACCGTCATAGCTTTTCCACTATCTAAAATATTTCCGTTTAGAGTTTATGCCTTCCTTTTTTGGCACGTTTTGGATCAATATCCCAACAATAGGATGTTCCCATGTCCAATTCAACAAAGTATTTCATCCATCATCACTGTTTACTCGTACTTTATGAACTAAAAAGATTATAATTTTTGAAATAATTGGTGTTTAATCGAATTTAACCATATACAGGGTCACTAGGTTATTCTATGATTCAGCAATTCATGCAAGTGCACGTTCCCTTAAGGGTTGTAAATGTGCTCAAGCGAATCAGGATCAATAAAAAATTAGGTGTCTAAGGCTCATTCAAGATTTTCTCCGAAGTCAAATAGCAGGTAAAAAAACACAGCAAGTGATCATGTTATCTTTGTTTTCCTCCTTTCATGGACTTATTTAACATTGAGCCTTCTATCCAAAGGTTGAAGCAGCATAGAAAATGAATGAAGCTCTAATATTTATCACATCAGATAATTTTAAACTTAATATCTTGATTTGTCGGTTCACATTTATGCTTGGAAAATTGAATCCGGGAATTAGAATTGCTTATTCTTTACAAACCAGCACACAATAATTCATTGTTTACAAATCATTCACTGTTGCTCCATTCGTAGCTCCTCACATCATACAATGTATAAGAAAATAAGCGTGCAAAAACATTATACAACATTAAGAAAGCATTATTCTTCCCAATAAAAATTGCAGACGGCCAGACAAGTCTCAGTTCATATAGCAAGTAACAATTCACATATAGAAAGTAAAAAAGGCAAGCCTGTTTGCACATACACAAACACAAACAAGCCAGATTTTCTCATTCTTGATTCCGTTAGACTAATAATTAAAAAGTGGGAAGATCTTTACCCAAAATTGATAGACCTATTAAACATCCTGTTTTTTCTTCCTGAAAACATAAACATCAGTCTCCTCGTAAGCGTAGTCCGGGTGCAAATGCTCGTGTGGGATCTTCTCCACCTCGAAAACGGTCCCGCACAGTTCCCAGAACAATTTATGAGCCTCCGGCGACCTCAGCTGGTAGCCCAATAAAACGACACCATCATCTGACACTAAACTTTCCATTGCCCTAATTAACGGCGCCACCGTCTCCTCCAAATAAACCACGTCCGTCGCAATTACAAAATCAAAAGGCGGGCCTAATGCCTGAATCTGCTCCTCTTTCGCCCAATACAACTGGGCCGTCTTTAGGGTCTTCTTCAAAACAGGTTTGTTCCTCTTCAAATTGTGCTTTAGGGCTGGCATGACAGGCGCAATGTCTGTAATTACGACGTCGTGCAGACCAAGCAGGTAGAGTCCCATGGCGGCTACTCCGCAGCCGGCTCCAAGCTCCACGGCGCGCTTGTTGGTGAAGTTTAGGAGGTCGGCATAAGGGTTGGTGGGGTCCGTATCACTTGCGGCGAATGTTTGTGGATGCCAGCGTTCGGAGAACTTGACTAGGACCAAGGAGCAGGGCCAGACGGAGGTGCCAACGTGCATCGAGCCATTGTCTTGCTGAATGGAGAGGCGCGCGTCAAGCACTGGCAGCTCGATTACAGGTGAATCTGTGAATTTCATTTTCTTTTAATTTCGTTTGGTTGCTGAACTTTTTGCTCTCGTTATATTAGTGTTTTTTGGGTTGGGCCGTTTGCTTAATGGATCGAGTTACACATGTCAATGTACTTATTGAAAATATTAATA
>CAIGRF010004067.1:0-7500 GCA_903798235.1 Fraxinus ornus | reverse complement strand
ACAAGATTAAGAAAAGAAAAAGGAAAGAGAAGAAGAGGCTAAGGGAGATAAATAAAAGAAAGGGGAGAGAATGTAGAAGAAATTTGGGGAGCAAATGTTAATTTATTTCATAATCAAGGTAGTATTACAATGCATAAGTCCCTTTATATTGGGTTTCAAGGGACATATTTTAAGTATGAAACATCTAAAATCCTAGGAAATGTATTAAATAAACTTATTCTAAGTAGGAAGCATCTAATAAAATCATAGTAAATCTAGTAAATAGGCCCTAATAACTTTTTCTAAAATAAGAATCTAAACATGAAAAGTTGAATGAAGGAGATTTTTGGGTCTGGCTTTTGCGCTTAAGCTGCCATTACTGTTGTCATGACAATCTACTAACGTGGGTGGATACATTTTCGAGAAATTCTCCCAACATGAGTTTGCTGAATTTAGACCAACTAGTAGTAAACACGTGCGTTGCACGTCTTATGTATCGGGATAAATGATATGCGTAATATTTTTAAAGTACTTGTACTGTTTTTGAAAATAGTTAAGGTAATTGATATTTTTAAAAGAAAAGTTAAAATTATTAATGTATATATAATTTTTTTATGAAATTATGTATATAATATGAAATTGTTGAATAAATTGAAATGTAATATTTTGATTACAGTAATACTTCTTTGTACACAATATTTATTTTTTGTTTTTACCAAATTCTTTATTATTTGCATTGAAACTGTGCGAGAAAGTGGGACATATAGTTGCATTTGGTAAGTTGATGAAATTATCCTCTATGCAAAACTCTACTCCATTGCCAATTTGAATCAAGTATTGTGCAAATCGATTGTCATTTTGAGCACGCATATTTTGATTTAGTTACAATTTTTTCATTTTCTCCCAAAGATATAATCTAAATAAATTTTGGTTAATTTTATTGTCTTGTTTCTATCAGGACAACATGTAGTGCTTGGTGAAAAATCTCCTTCGAATACAATTTTTTTCTTCACCAAACGGTTTTGAATTGTCCAAGATATTTTTTAAAGTTTTATCAACGATTTCTATTGTGTTTTTGTTCTCCATTAGTGCTTCAATTATATAAATATATGTTTTTCAAAACTTCACAACTCATGACATGGGATCATGTCATTTTTCTCTTGATTTCTCTATTCCTTTTAGATGTACTTGTGTTAGTCCGTGTTTGATTGATCAATTTTGAAATTTTTTGGGGCAGTTGAACTCCGTCAATGTTTTTCATAGGTAGTCCCCAACCTCGGTACAAAAAGAGGGTTAGGATGGGTTGGCAGCTAGCCCATTACTTTGTTCAAACTTTGAATCGAACAAAATGATAAAAGAGGGTTGCAATGTTATTCAAACAATAACGTTCAAGTGCTGATAAAAGCATATGCTATGTTGTTGCTGTTATCATTTTTAAGCTAAACGTACAATGTAAAGATAGATGGAAATATTAAACACTTGAAGTTACACAATTTCAAACATTTCGAAATATTTTTAGAATTACACAACATACTTTGCTAATTTACCAAAAAATAAAGAGATAAGCAAGCAACCTTTCACATTCAAAACCCTCTCACATTGTGTTATAAATTCAAATAATAATTGAATAGTAAGTTATAAAACTTTTTAAATTCTAATAACAATTGAGGGATGAATTGGGAATTATACAAAATTAATGAGGGCATTATTGTCTTTCAAAAGTTTTTCCTCAATCCCCACTTTTTAAATATTGTAGAAGATAGATAATTGATAGGGCCAAAATAGAGCGATGAACACTTAATCTAATAATATTTCCATTAGCATAATATAATATAATATAATATATTAGCACGAAAGAAAAAGAGAATACTGTTGACAACATCATTGTTCTCAAATCCACTTGTTGCTAGTTTTTCTTCCAAATGCATCTTTTTTTAGTGTATCTTTACAAATGAGAATTTATCACATAATGTTGCATTTGAGTATTGGAGTAGATTTTTTTGTAATATAAATAATCACATTATTTGTTATCAGTTGAACATCTTTGATATGTGGATTTTGAAGAAATTAAACCGATTAAATAAACAAGCTGTTGTATGAAGTGTCAAGGCTCCTTGTCTTTTCCAGTAACAATGTCTAATGGCATATAGTCAAATTCCTTTATTGCCTTTTGAATGTCGTCCTTTACCTTTAGTAGCTCTCTCCATAAACAAATGCCATTGAAGGTTTTCCTTTCATGACCTTTCTCTTCCTTCTTTCTTCCCTTGTTTCTGCAACTTCTGCTTCCATCCATGGTGACCTCCCTTTGTCGTGTTCGCTTCTAAATCTAAGGGTCAGATCTGGATCCCTTACCTGAACCCATGTTATGTCGTGTCAATACGAATCTGTTGCCCAAACAAAAGAGTCTAAGCATTTTTTACAGATGGGGCGAACACTCTGAACTATAGGTCTATCGAGTAAAAAGAATTATTGGGAACGACAATATGAATTACCTCGTTTCCCTTTTTATGCTTAGACCATTTAGTTGTTATCCCATTCGTTGCTAATCATCTTATTTATCAACTCTTGCTTCTTATCAAGCGAATTTTGCTATGTAAAAAAAGTTGTTTCCAATCTGGTGAAACCCGGCCTAAATCACTCCCTTGAAGCTAGGAATTTTTAGAGATTTTTTCAAGCATTAGGTTTAAGGTAGTAATATCAACAAATTCTCAACGAGCACATTATTGGAAGCATTGTCGTTTACGATTGAAATCACAGTTTTAGCCATAACATCTTTAATACATTCATTTACATAGTTACATATGTATTGACCAGAGCATCATCCAAAACTTCCCTTGAGAATGAAATGTGGTTCAATTTACAATTCATATACAAATTCATAATGCTTCTTTTTCTCCTAGCATTAGTCATGGTAGAAAATCCATTATTTTTCAAGCCGTCTTCTTGCTTCTTAACAATTTATTTTGTTCTCCCAACATCTCCTTTTAGAAGTGGCTCCCTTCGTTAGTATTGTGGAGGAGTGTATTCCGAGCCATATTGACCAAGAGCTTCAATAAATCTTTGGAAGCTATCTTTTTCAATAGCATTAAAGGGCATTTCAGCTTCATATATTCATCTTGCAAATGTTGTAGAACTTCTAATAATGTTTTCTCTGAATTTATGTCAATGACATTTTGTTGTTTCATTTTCTTGCACTCATAGAAGCAACATCGTCCTTGACTAGCCTTGCAAATTGATCAGTGGAACCCACGTTAGTAGGCCTTTTCTTAGTTCCTCCTTCAATAATAGAGATTTCATCTTCTTCTCGCATTGTAGACAGAACTAAATCTCCTTTCAACTTAGCATCATTTAATAGCTTCTCTAACTTCTTAAAAGAGTTATTTTCATCAAGCACCTCAAGATTCTTAGCTTTTTGCTCTTCACTTGCTCTAAGGCATGGTTTCACACCCTTTCCCTTGATCCTTTCTTTGTGGATTTTGTGCATATTGATTCGTGCCTTAGTAACTTTACAACATAATATGCATTTCAGATTATTATCATTTTTAGGATCTACAAGAATTGTAGTTTCCCAGCCAAAATGTTCCCCGAAGCTTTTTAGTTGACTAGTGTTAGAATTAGATGCATGGAAGAATCATTTTGTTCAATTGATTTGTGGAAAATTGAAACAAATATAAATAGTTAATTATATCAGGGTTTAGTTATTTCATTTTTACTTTGGATGACAAACACTAATAATGAATGACCAAACATTTAACAAAGAATAAAGCATAAATAATCTCTCTTTCACACACTTCATCAGATCCTTAGAAGACAATATGTCAAACTAAAAAACAACTAAAATAGACTTTAAAACACTATTCATATAAATCATACACAATTAAAATTGTTTATATAATCTTTACATCATATGGGCAACAATAACCAAATTTTGAGGAAGGGAAGAAGAAAAAGATGATGAAGAAAGAAAGACAGTAAAATAGAAACACAAATACCATGGGTTCAGGAAAATGAAGATATGGAGTTCTCATAAGGGAAAATGGACCCAGGAAATACCCAGCACTAATTTTGCTATCGCCTTCTTTCTTCACTGATCCTTTCACTTCACAGTACAACACTCCATTGCTTTCTAATTTTTCAATAGCCAGTACGTTTGAAGAAGAAATTTGGCTCTTGAATTGAATTCCAATTTGATCAAGTTGGGAATATTTATATATAAAACCTCCAATGTCGAATTTTTTGTTTATTATGTATTAAAACTTCCTTTCATTTTATTAGTCTATATAACCTTAAAAATTTGGACCAAAAAAAGAGGTGCGCGCCTTCGGGCACCTATGTTTCTTTAGGCTGTCAAAAATAGGGTTGACTTCCTTTTTCCTCGCCTTCCCCATATGTGGGGCTTTTTTACCTCGCGCATAAGCCCCCCACCTTTTCCCGTCTTTTAGAACACTGATTAAGATAATTCCCCCCTACCCAAAAAAATAAAAAATAAAAATAAAAAATAAAAAAAATAAAATAATAATAATAGAAAGAAAAGTTATGGGCAAAAGAAAAAACCAAGAAAGCACCATTGGATGTTTAAGAGAGAGAACTCCTTACTTTTTAATCAATCCTTCTCTATCTTATTTGTCTTAATATAAAATATTTTACTACTAATTCTAAAACTGTTTTGCAATTATAGGAGATTAAACAATCAGCAAAAGGAGAGACCATTCAGAAGAGAAAGAGAGGAAGGACACCAAAGAGGTTTATCAAAGGTTCCCAAACTCCAGTGACTGGTATGCAGTGGATTCCTTTTCAGTTGCTTCCTCTTTCTTCGTTATATCCTACTTGATAGTTAAAACTGAAAGGTTGTAGTCTCAATGTTACTAGTGGATAAATTTTGTATTGTAGGCAATGGGCAAAGTGGAGACGTTGCTTCTGATGGAATGATCACACAAGGTGGTATACCAAATTTATTTGATTCACATAGAAATACTGAAGTGGTGGTGACAAGGACTGAGGCTTCATTGCCTAATCAGGAGGGCATACTGCTCAATGAGGATTATGTGGAGCTAATAATGGGTCAGCCTGAGCCAATAAATAGGGTTGGTGATATGAACATTCCATTAGTGAAATATTCTGATAAAATTTTTAAAGATTCAATAAATGCACGTGAGAAGCATTCATCAAAGAGAAGAAAAATGCTGATCACAGGTGAAAAGATTGTGCCTGAACTTCAAGGTCAGCAATTGCTCTTTCATGATAGTTCTTTTTGTGGGTGATAGGATAGCCATCATTTTGACCTTTTTATTGATTGCATATAGAGATTCTTTATCAATTTTTAGACCAAAAAAATAAAAAAATAAATAATGGCAGCAACTTCCCGATGTCCTTTTTTACTTGTTTACTTGGCGTTCTTAGACTTCATGTTATAATATACTTTTTGGCCTTCTATAGATCCTTCATCCAGAGGGAAAACCATTGAATTAAACTGCATAATGAAAGAAGTAGAGAAAGTAATTGCTGAAGTACCCCATAATCAGGATGATAATGAACTGCTTTCAAACTTGACTGAAGAGATGTACAATCCATCTACTTTTGATACCTCAAGTAAGCTGAACTGCATGTTCTTGGTGCACCCCATTTTTTGGTAATTTGCCTGATAGTATCAGATTTTTTTGCAGGAATTTTGCCTGTGAGGACTATGGAGCAATGTATGGTAAGCAGCGAGAAACAAGAAAAACCTTCTGAGCTTACCAATCAATGTGAGACACACAAAGAATATGGGATGCAGGCTTTTGGATTTCAGGACAATGGTGCAATTATGCTGAGCGAGCAGCAAATCTTGCCTTTTGTGAAGAAAAATATACTTTGGAAAACAATTGAATCCATGGAAATTTTTGGAAAGGCACCACAGAAACCACATTTCCAGCCTCTGGAACATTTTAAAGAGAGTTTGCGTGAAGGCTTAGCTATAGGTTATATGGTAACGTTCGCTAGTGTGGTCGAGAAAGCTTCAAAGTTGCTGTTTAATGATCCTAAAAGCATTATGATTGACATTTTGGAGACGGTTGCAGATCTGGAGAAATATGGATTTGATGTTAGGGTAGTACGGGACCGTGTACTTGAGTTGATAGCCATGAAAGATAAACATGAAAAGCTTCTAAGCCAGGTAGAAGAACTTAACAGTCAAATTGCTGAACAGAATCTTGAGAAAAGTAAGATAGATGAAGAGATTGGCAAGATCAGCATGCAGATAATCGGGTTACAAAAGAAGCTATCACTTGCTGAATCATCTAAAGAGTTGAAGGGTCGAGCAATTGCCTCTTTGCAGTCTAGACTGGAAGACATTGAAGAAAACGTCAGGACCGCTGGGTGTGATTTTGAAGGCTTGGCTGCTAGACCTTTGTAGTTGTCATGATAAAAAGTGTAAATGTTAATGGTGATATAGATGATGACAATTTTATCGGAAGGAACAACTAGAACAATTTATTTATCTTCCCATTATAGTTGCTCTTTCAGGTATTTTTGTGATGACTCTTAACATGAGAAGAGTGTAGCATTTGAAACCAGATGTTTTGAATTTGAATTTTCTTATTTGCCTCAAATTTTTCCCTTGGTGGGGTGAAAATTTATAGCTACGAGACTGATACTATTTGAGATGCTCTTGCAGTGCAGGTGCATATTTCTGTGCAGAAATCTTCAATAGTAGTCGGCATTTTGCTTGATAAGCAAGGCCTGTTTGACAGTTCATTCACGTTCGGTATAAATCAAGCAAAAGGCCTCCTCGTCGTTCATTCATGTTCAGTGTAAAAGTATTAAATAGCATTGAATTTCAGGTTAGATAATGGCATTATGTGATATGCTAAATTAAATGTAGAAGTATGCAATTCATTTAATTTTGTCTCTCATTTAATAATATTTGGTTTCACATAAACTTGTGCTTGCAACGCATGGTGCTAAATAAAATTACTTCTGCACTAATAGTAACTAAATATAATGGTCAATACATAGAAATTAGAAAACACCATTGGAAAATCTTACGTGGCGCCGTTAATTGTTGGTGTATACCAAAAGCCATTATTATGCAAGTCACGCAAGACAAGATTGTGGTTCTGTTACCCATCCCACCCTAGGCTATATCAGGACAGATTACTGGGATGTTCATAAGATGCGAGTTGTCATAATTTCATGATTTTTCTTTTGGGACGGGGATTGAAATGTTTGCGAGATTGTCCTCCGTGTTTACCTTATCGAGTGCGGTGGTTCAACAGCTTCAGTCAGTGGTTGCTACCCGCAAAAAGAGGTCGGGACTTTCTCCCTCGTTGTACCTTCGGCGTAAGAATCAGTAATCGGTTTGTAAGAGTAGGAAGATAGTATAATGCGAATTCACATAGTTCGGGTTTCAAGAAGACAAATCTTTCTCACTTTGGAGGTATTTATAGGTACCTGTTGCTACGCATGCGTTTGACAGTTGCTGGTGCCACGTGTCCCACGTAAGCCTCCCCACTTTCCCCACGTTCTTGTAGAATGACCCCCACT